>QEOT01124035.1:79668-129279 GCA_003123785.1 Pterocarya stenoptera
AAAAAAAAAAAAAAAAACACCAAATCTAACCTATTGTCGCCACAACCTGTGTTGTGGCATCTTTGGATCTTGATCCATTCAAGATGTAAAGCAACCAACTAACGTCGAGCTGTCCAACGTTAAAAATTCCACAATTACAGACTCCACGATCGACGTCTCCACAATCACTGATGCAGATTGATTGTGTTCTAGGATATTCTAGGCATTGTTCTGTACATACCTTATTTGTTCTAAGCATTGTAGGTAAAGTTTCCTTGTGTATATCCTGACATAAATGTAATGTGCCTATATATAATAAATTCCAAATGCTATGACAAATTGGCAAAGCACATTTATTTTCATGGTATCAGAGCATTTCTGGCAAATGCCCGATCTTGCTCCACGATGTCATCTTCCGCTGCATCCTTTGTCCCACCAAACAATATGATTCAATATGTTTCGGTGAAACTTGATGGTCCCTCAACCTATCTAAACTGGTCTTCCCAAGTTGAAGGAACCCTCAGTATTCATGGCCTTCTGGGTTTTGTGGATGGAAAGGAACCATGCCCAGAAGAATTCTTGCCTGCTGAGTCAGGACAAGAACGTCGGAATACCAACTCTGTTTTCACTTTATGGAATCAGAAAAACCAATTTGTTCTGGTTTGGATGAAATCTACACTCTTAGAAAAAGTGCTTTCGATGGTCTACGGAATTAAAACTACCAAAGAAGCATGGGTGACACTAGCAAATCGATTTGTGTCATCCTCAGCCTCAAATGTAAATCAATTAAAGCGGCAACTACAAAATCTGCATCAAGGTGGCAAAAGCTGTCCTGAATTTGTTGAAGGAGCTAAAACTCTTGCCGATCAACTAGCAGCCTTTGGGAAGCCTGTAACCGAGGAGGATCTCATCTCACACATCCTTGGAGGACTCAACAATGCATATACACCATTCATCTCCAATTGTTACTTCGCACAGCGAGAAAGGTCCCTATCTCTTACTGATTTTCAATCTAAACTTTTTGCATTTGAAGCCTTGCTTGAGAATCAACAGAGAAACTTCCAAGGTGATCATCAAAGTTTTGCTATGACGGCTAACAAATTTGGAGGAGGAAAAAATGCCAAAAAGAATAACAACAAAACATGGCAACCTCGCTTTAGTACACCTCCACCTCAAAATCGTCCAACAAACCCTCCTCAACAAAATGCGCGTGTCCCAGCTTGGGCAAATGATCCTTATTTTGATCCTTTTGATTGCCAAATCTGCAAGAAAAGGAATCACATAGCTCTTGACTATTTCCACCGATACAATTACAACCATCAAGGGAGTCATCCACCACAACAACTGGCTGCCATGGTCGCACACTCCAACTCCCTTCATGAGAATAATACCTGGCTCATTGACAGTGGCGCTAATCAGCATGTGATTGGGGATCTCTCCAATCTCCACTTGGCTGAACTATACAATGGAGGTGATAAAGTAGCTGTGGGAAATGGTAATGGTTTACATATTTCACATACAGGTAAATTCACACTACATGCACCCGGCTCAACCCTTCTTCTTAAAAGTGTTCTACACTGTCCACAAGCTGCTGTCAACCTCTTGTCCATTAATAAATTTTGTCTTGACAATGCTTGCTACTTCATACTCATTGGTTCTCATTTCTATGTGAAGGACATCCTCACGGGCTGAATGCTGCTAACAGGACAGAGTGAAGGAGGGTTGTATCCCATCCAAGTTGATCCTCATTCCATCAATAAATTCCGTACTCATGTTGCTTTCCTAGGTATTCGCACAACTTTAGATGTTTGGCATGCAAGGCTCGGACATCCTTCCTTACAAGCCACCCGAAGTATCATAAAAACTTATGCCTTACCTACTTCAGGACCATCAAACTTAGATCATGTGTGTGAACCTTGCCTTATGGGAAAGGCCAAACAATTACCATTTGATGAATCCTCTAAAGTCTCTTCTTCTCCTTTAGATTTTGTGCATTCGGATGTATGGGTGTCACCAATAACATCAAATGAAGGTCATCGCTATTATGTACTTTTCATAGATGACTTTTCGAGACTTACTTGGTTGTATCCTATCAAAAATAAATCTGAAGTTTTCTCATGTTTTATGCACTTTAAGTTTCTTGTTGAAAACCAGTTTTCCACTAAGATCAAACAATTGCAAAGTGACAATGGTGGTGAGTATCTTTCGCACCAATTTCAAGAATTCGTACGAATATGTGGGATTCATCAACGTCTCTCGTGCCCTTACACCTCACAACAGAACGGTATAGCCAAGAGGAAACATAGACATGTCATGGAAGTAGGACTTTCTTTGTTGTCACATTTACCTACAAAATTATGGGTTGATGCCTTCATGACAGCTATTTATCTCATAAATCGAACTCCCACACCAACCTTGTCACAAAAATCTCCCTTTTCCAAACTATTTGATCAAAAACCAGATTATACTTTCCTAAGAATTTTCGGTTGTGCATGTTATCCCTTGCTAAGGCCTTATACATCACACAAACTAGCTTTTCGTAGCAAACAATGTGTGTTGCTAGGCTATTCTTCTAACCATCATGGTTATCGTTGCTTTGATCTTATCTCAAAGAAAACCTATATCTCTCGGAATGTGGGTTTCGATGAGCATCTTTTTCCAACAAAAACTTGGCACTCCAGCACTCCTCCTGCAGCATCGAGCAACTCCATGACAGGTATGGTCCCTAATCTCACACCCTTTTATTCCTAAGTTCCTGATGAGTTACCCTTTGAACCAACTCTTGATAATGAGCCCCATACAAATGCCAATATCAACCTGCCATCTTTTTCACCTGATATAGACCTGCCACCCATGTCACCCGAAGCAAGAGAAACCTCTCCATCTAATATCCCTCCATCCAATGCTGCCAACATCGAGCATATCCCACAAGAAAATCCTCCTCAACGTCACATGGTCACTCGATCCCAAACTGGCTCTCCTCGGCCCAAGTAGTTTCCTGATTTCAAAATGTTTTATACCTCTAAACATCCTGTCTCTGGCCAAAAGCTTTCGGCTAGCCATGGGGAACCTGCTGAAGACGTGACTTCCTACAGGCAAGTTGTGGGCGCCCTACATTATTGCACGTTGACCCGACCAAAAATTGTATATTCGATCAATCAACTTTGCCAACACCTCCATGCTCCCACTGAGATTCACTGGAAATCAGCCAAGAGAGTTCTAAGGTACCTCAAAGGCACAGTTGATCATGGTTTCTGTTTCAGCAGAGGGACACTAGGACTCACTACTTACTGCAACGCAGATTAGGCTGGAGATGCCACAAACTTACGGTCGACTACAGGGTACAGTATATTTTTTGGTTCGTGCCTTGTGTCTTGGTGTGCTAAGAAACAAAGTGTAGTCTCTCGGTCTAGTACTGAGTCTGAATACAGGGCATTTGCAATGGTGGTAGCTAAATTATATTGGATACGGATGTTACTAAAGGATCTTCACATTCCATTGCTTTCTCCTCCCACTGTGTGGTGTGATAACCAGAGTGCTCTTGCTCTTGCTCTTGCAGCTAATCCCATCTATCATGCTCGAATGAAGTATATAGAGGTTGACTTTCATTTTATCCGTAAAAAAGTTGTTAATGGCGATGTGAAACTTTGCTATATTTCCACTTTGGATCAGATTAGTGATCTTTTCACCAAAGGATTGTCGTTTGCCCAATTCCAAATGTTGCGTGACAAGCTCATGGTGTGTGATCTCCCCATTCGCTTGCACCCGGGGGGGGGGGGTGTAAAGCAACCAACTAACGTCGAGCTGTCCAATGTTAATAACTCCACAATTACAGACTCCATGATCGACATCTCCACAATCACAGATGCAAATTGATTATGTTCTAGGATATTCTAGGAATTGTTCTAGGATATTCTAGGAATTGTTCTGTACAAACCTTATTTGTTCTAAGCCTTGTATGTAAAGTTTCCTTGTGTATATCCTGACATAAATGTAATGTGCCTATATATAATAAATTCCAAATGATATGACAAATTGTCAAAGCACATTTATTTTCACAAGACCCATAGAGGTTATGATACAAACAATTGTATGCAAAATCAAATAAATTCGAGGTTTGCTTTGATCTAGTTGTTTTTCTCGGGCACATAATATCTAAGGATGGTATTATGATAGATCCTAGTACGATCAAGGTCATAACTTTGGTTGAGGCCAAGGAGACCTACAATGAGTGTGACGAGCATAGCGAGAAGCTTTTTTGAAAGCCATTTGAGGAAGGAATGCTGAAAGTTGAAGGATGTGTTTGGCAAATGCAACATATGCTACAGTTCAAAGACCGAAAGGGAAGAGTAAGTAGATACAAAGGTTGTTCAAGACAAAGGAAAAGGCAAAGAGGAAGAAGAAGAAGAAGAAGTGGGGAAACAATTAGGGGAAGTTGAAGCATCAAGGGACACATGGATAGAAACCAAGGGGATGCCACGTGTGAAAAGAAGAGTCATGCTAAACAATTTCCGCATTTCGCATTGCAATGGGAGACATGTGTTAGGTGAATCGATGGGTTACACACTACGTGATCAGGTGCATCATGAGGTGAACTGTCATGCAAAAAGGACACTCGAGGCACTCGTTTTAAGAAATAAATTCGACTTGAAAATGGGCTAATGCAAGGAAGAAGAAAATTCTCACCCACACACATGTGACGAGAATTTGCAGAATAACTATTAAGCCTAAGCCTGCTGGCCTAGCAAGGAAAGAACCCTGATCAATTAAGGTCTCGACAAGGGGGTGCTCTTGAATGAGAGCAGTTGAGAGATGAGCAGGACAAAACACAACATACCTCCATGAGACTCTCAAATCTAAATTCTCACTAAATAGTTCTTTCATAGTCAACTGACATAAAGCAAAGACCAAGAGGATATGCACACCAACTCGATCCTGTTAACAATCAAATCAAGCACAGAGGGGATTACTGCATACCCTCATAGGCATTATCTCATTAAATGCCTCGGTCACAGGAGGGGTTATTGCATACCCTCATAGGCATTACTGAATTAAATGTTCAAAATCAAGTCCTCAAAAGCATTGTCGTGTTAGAGGTAATAAGATAAGCACTCAGAGGACATCGCCATACCATATCTCTCTTCACCTATAAACAGAACGATAAGTGCATCTTGTAATCTCTTTACATTCTAAATTCTCAAAACTATTATCACTCATTCTAACTCAAGTATCGGAGGGTTCCCAAATTCCAATACCTCAATTCGTGTTATCCTTACAAGTTAATCATACGACTTAAGATAGAAAGTAATTGCATCAATAGGGTTAAATGTTGATGAAACATGGTAGAGTTGTCACAACATGATAGAGTTGTCTAGTGAGGCATAGACTACAGTAAATGCATTTAGCAGAAGATTTTCTAATTAAGTTGAGGAATGGTTTAGGGAATCGATTGGTTTAGGGAATCAAAGAAGCAAATCATTTTAGATTTTGGAGGCATGTTGCATTGAGGTTGAGTGTTGAACCTAAAGTTGATATAAAGAATAAAGGTTGTTGGGATAAACTGGTTATCAAAATCTAAATTTGAAATACAACAGTGGAAGAAAATAAAATAAATAACAACATTTACACACAGAATACCAAGATTTAAGTAGTTTGGTTTTAATGAATTTACTATCAACAAAATGGAGTACAAGAGATTAATTACAAAATCATCTTCTCAAAGTACCAATACACTCTTGGGAATATCACAAGAGGACCACTCTTTCTCTTTGTAAAATGTTCGACATCTTTAAAGTTGAAAAGTGAAAAGTGAATGAAGAAACATTCGTATTTATATTGAAATGGTGTGGACCCAAAAATACGAACATTCACTCGAGCGAATGGTAGGGTTTCCATCCCGCTCGAGCTGAGTGTCGAGTGAACTCTCGGGTTGCCATACTGCTCGAGCTGAGTGTCAAGCGAACTTATGGGTTATGTCTAGTTCGAGCTAACTGTCGAGCAACTGATGAGCAACTGATGAGTGAACTCTCGGGTTACCATCCCACTCGAGCTGAGTGTCAAGTGAACTCACGAGTTGGAGCTTCGCTCGAGTGGCAGAGATATCACTTGAGTGAACAGTTTGTAGAGGTACTTTTTCAACAAGATTTAAGCCACCTCTCAACAAATTTCCACCTTGGCTTGAATTCCACCAAGCCTAACAAAAATCCATTAACCAACGAATTGACCCCTTCCATCAAATCTCCTAAGGGAATCACATACCCCGAACACCAATCAAGTCCAAACAGAGTTTGAACTTGTATACTAGAATTGACTTTGTCATCATATCTGTTGAATTCTCAGTAGTAGCAATCTTTTGAATTTCTAACAAACCCTCTGTAACAATTTCCCGAAGAAAGTGATACTTGACATCAATATGTTTTGTTCTCTCATGATACATTTGATCTTTGGTCAAATGTATTGCACTCTAGATATCACAAACACTAAAATTGCATATTGGTGTAGTCCCAAATCACTGATCATACCTTTCAACCAAATGGCTTCCTTAACAGCCTCTGCTACTGCCATATACTCTGATTCTATAGTTGATAAAGCAACAATAGATTGTAGTGTTGCTTTCCAAATAATTTCAGAACCACACAAAGTGTAAACATACCCTGTCAATGATCTTCTTTTACCTAAGTCTCCAGCATAATTAGAATTAACATAACCAACAACTTTAGAATTGAAGTCAGTTTCTCTGTAAAAAAATTAAACCAAGTGTTAACGTCGTGTTTCGTACGTTTTTGTATCAGGTTCTAGCAACACAGGTCTTCAGAATTGGACCTGTGAAAATAGAGAAAAAGGCAAGTGGGAGAGGGTGGCCTTGGGGCCGGGAGTCTCAGATGCCAAAGTTAGTAAAGTCTCTTGGAAGTTTGTAAATAAGTGAGAGAGTCTAGGGATCAGAGAGAGCTTTTTCGTACCTGGGAGTTGCTATTTATATCGGGAGTATGGGGGGACAAATCTTGTATGCCCCTATGGAGTCCGTGTCCTTCGTACTACTCCTTTTGTTAGAGTCCTTTAATGCGGCATGGTTTGGTAATGACGTCATTAATGTGGCGTGTAGCTCGGGTAGTGGTACCATTGATAAGACGTGGTTCCCCAATTTGCCTCACTCTGCTGGCGTCCTTGGTGGTTTATGTTAGGGACCTCAGTCAAATCCCTAAACATTAGGATTTCCACGCCAAGGGTGACCTTGTAATGACCGAACCTTCATTCCTCTCTTGCTTGATTATTGAACAATAATGGCCAAGATGGCAATTTGGAAAAGGTGAGGTAAGTGTTTAGACTAGGATGTGGGATGTTGAAAAAAGTGGCTAAGTGTTTGGATGACTAGGCTTGCATGGGGTGCACGGCAATGGTGACTTGCATGGGTGGCGCCACTTTGGTGATTAGGGTTAGGGTGTGGATGATGTGTCTAGGCTTTGAGATGGAAGATAGATTAGGGTTTTGGAGGTGGGCAACACTAGCTTGGCCAAATAGGTGATGGAGAGTTTTAAGGAAGGTTTCCTAAAAACTAGGGATTTGATAATGGATAGGGTTGTGGCCGGCCAAGAGAGGTGAATGGGTCAACTAGGGTTTCCATACTTGGAAACTCTAATATGGTAAGTGGGTTGGTCGACCAAGTCAATCCCAATATGGAAGGAGTTGGCCGAAATTCACTTGGAGGCCAATAAGGAAGGTGTGATTCGGCTAGGGCAACAAGTGTTGAGTCAACAATTTATGGAAAGTTGACACACACTAGAATTGGCCAAAACTATGAGATGGATGGATTGAAGACAAAAATAAGGATGAACACCAAGAACACAATGAAGAACAATCAAGAACAAAAGATAATATTCCAACAATTGATTCATGAATTGCACAAGTGTTGAATAAACCTCATGTATTGATAAATGAATAAGAACAAAGATAATCAACTTGGATTCAATGAATTGCACCAAGTTGAAAAATAAGATAAATGAATTACTCCAATTCAATGAATTGCATTGAGTAATCCTCTCTTTGGGATTCAATGAATTGCACCCAAAAGAGCCTAAGTGTCTAGCACCGAAAATGATCTCTCAACAATGTCCTCACTCTAGTCAATTTGCCAAAAGATGTGAAAGAAAAGACTAAGGGTCCTATTTATAAAGGCTATAACTTGGAAACCCCCAAAAGGTCCCTTTGCAATAAAAGAAATAAAAGAAATAACATAAATAAAGATAGTGGCATGGACCACATGGCCGTGGCATGGATGAGCCAATGGTTCGGCTAAGGTGGTGCATGGTGGTCCTCGGACTGGGTCATGGCTAAGTGGCTTGGCATGGCTAGCTGTGGTGCATGGCATGGTGCCATGCATGGGCTGGCTGGTGGGCATGGCATAGTGCCATGTTCGGCCTGCTGATGGTGGCTAGCCATGTGAGCCTGCTGCAAGGCATGGGCTGGAGCCATGCGCTGGATGGCATGCCTGGTGGGCATGTCACTGGCCTGCTTTGCATGGCACGGGCTGGGCTTGTACGCTGGATGGCATTCCATTAACCTTGCTGGCATGCGGTAGGAGGGCCATGCGGCTAGATGCATGGCAGGCTGCAAGTGCATGGGCGCACGCATGGGTGTGCGCAGGATGGGCATGCGCCTGGTGGGCGTGCGCATGGCTGTGCACCTGGGCGTGCACATGGCCATGCGGCCAAGGTGGGGGCGCAGGGCCACACGGCCTACATGCGTGCCAGGGCCATGCAGCGCATGGGCGTGCGCATGCCTGGCCGTGCGCTGGGCTGCACATGGCCACTAACCTCGCTGTGTTCGAGGAGTGGCGCACGCAAAGGCATGCTAGTGGCATGATCAAGGGGCATGTCCCGAACATGGCTAGGACATGTGCCGTGGTTTTAGAGGCAACTTTACGTGGGGTCTAACAATTTTGTCGATGTCTTTATGTTAGAAGATCGAGGGTAGTGTTTTTGATACCGTACCATACCGACCTTTACGGCCGATATATGCCGTATCAGCCACTGGTCTGGTACAGGTAATAGCTCTGTTTTGTACAGCCCCAAATACTGATTGACCTGACATGTACCGGCTGTACCGATCAAAACAAATATTTCGCTTGGTACACATTCTATAGCCTGTTTGGATGGTATTTTCGCAATTTCAATAAACATCTAGGGGCTATTTCAGAAAAAGTATGTTTGTTGTAACTTTTTTTTTTTTTATATGATGTTTGTTGTAACTCAAACCTTAAGAACTTATGTTAGCTATAACTTAAAACTTAAAACTTGTATTGAAAAGCATAGAGTTTATGGCTTATTTTGTAGTTATTTTAGAATACAGTTAATGCTTGTATAGATAATTTATCCAGGTATAAACTATTCCGAAATGGTACACGAAATGGTATTGGTACCGAAACATTATTCTGAAATAGTACACGAAATGGTACTGGTATCAAAATATTTCATTCTAGTGCCTTGATTGGTACGGCCTCCAGTACGGTATTTAAAACTTTGATCGAGGGTGCCCCTTACTTTCCATCATTTATGTGGACAGGTACTTAAGGGCTAGACACTGTTTGAGGGGTCTCTAGGTTGGCGAGTCCCATCCCCTTGCAGTATGCTCCTTCATGCAGGTTGTGTCCAGGGGAGACTACCCATGGGTCGGGCTGAAGAGTCTACTTATTCTGGGTTGGGCTTTAGTCGTCCCCTTCGTTCACCCTCAGTTTGACGAGGTCAATGTCTCTTCGTCGGTTTCTTCTTTTTTACCGTCCGTCTATTAGAGGTGCTCTATCCCGTCTAGTCCTTTCGTTCTTCCTTTTTGCATTGCTGCGCTTTATTCTAGTACGTAACTAAAAGAAGAGAGAAGTGTCATCAGCGTGTGTCAGCCCTTGCTCACTATCGTCAGCTTTAAGGGGATGGAAACCCCCCATTTAGGGTCAAGCCGAGTCAGGGAGACTTCTTGGGAGAAGAGGTCTGGAAATGTTTCTGCTAACCCGCCTCTATACCCCCCTCAAGCGGCTCTGTGGCCGCGGAGTTTGAGTATAAATAGGTTAGGCTGCTTTTTGCTGCACTGGGGGCTAGTGTAGGTTATTTGGGTAGCCGTGGGGCTGATCCCGCTCCCGCAGTGGGGAGACAAGGCATCCTTTAGCTCGACCCGTCTTCTTGGTCTGCAGGGATGTAGGCTATCCGAACAGTTTGGAACTGGACCCACTCCAATTTGTTGGCGCAGTGCATTTAGGTTAGGTTTGGATGTTGAGATAAGATGAGAATTTTTGAAAATTTTGTGAATAGTGTTAAGATGAAAGTTTAAAATATTATTTTTTAATATTATTATTGTTTTGGGATTTGAAAAAGTTGAATTAGAATTTAAAAAAGTTGAATTGTTTATTATATTTTATATGGAGATTTGAAAAAGATGTAATGATAAGATGAGATAGAGATGAGATGAGATTTCTCATCTTTGCCCCCAAACATAACCTTAGTCCTTGGCTAGAAGATAAGAATGTCATCATAATTTTATCCTTAAACTTTGTCGGAGTTAGACTTCACAAATTTGGGCCCTCTGGCTTGTGATGCAATTAGCATGCTGCTTTTGCCGGGTTATTGACATCCGTGTTCCTTCGTGGAGTATTTGGGCGGTCGAAGGACCTGGCCCGCACTCCAATAGGGAGAGGTTAAGATGCCTCAAGCCAACCTGCCCCTTGAACCGCGATGAGGTAATTTCTTTAGGCGGCTGTAGGTTGGCTCATTCTTTATTATAATGGGATTCAGGGTAATTGTTCGGGCAGCCGAAAGTCTGGACCCGCTCTCCTCCGCCGGAGGGTTCGAATAGCCTCCGGCTCAATTTGCCCTTGCTACCCTGCGGGGAGGTAATTTGTTCGGACAGTTTGAGACTGAACCTGCACACGCTCGTTGACATCGTGTAGCCCTTGCTTCGACATTTCATCTTTAGAGACTTTGTTCACGTTGGGTAGCCGAAAGACTAGGCCTGCACTCCATCAGGGAAAGGTTGGGATGCCTTAAGTCAAACCCACCCCTTTGATGACTCGCTCTCCTCCATGGGAGGGTCTGAGTGACCTTCGGCTCAACTCGTTCTTGCTACCCCATGAGGAGGTAATTTGTTCAGCAGTTTGAGAATGACTTGCTCCTGGTCGTTGACATCGCAGTGAAAGGTAAAATTTGGGTCAGGCTAGCGCTAAACCCACTCTTCGTTAGTAGCGGAGGTTGAAGTAAGTATCCAGACCATCATGGGGGCTGGATCCGCACTCCTCCCAGGGAAGGGTAGAGCAGACTTTGGTGTGAATCATCCATTTGAACCCTGCAGTGAGGTAAGTTTTCAAGCAATTTGCAATTGGATCCGCTCCTACCTGTTGGCGCTTACGAGGAATGCAAGTCTTTGTCTTCAGATAGCTTAGCACTGACCTGCACTCTACCTCGGGAGGGATAATGCAGCTTTAGGTGTTACATCCATCCTTTTGGTACCCTGCGGGGGAGGTAATCTTGACAGCGATATGGCTAGTTCGCTGTTCACCGCAATAGGGGTCAAGGTAAGTTGTACGGGCACCCGCAGGGGGGCAGAACCTGCTTTCCATCGCGGGAGGGGTAGAACAGCTTTCGGTCTAGTTTCCCCATTTGGTCTAGCAGGAGGTACGCTATTTGGGAAGTTTGAGATTGGACTCGCTCCTGCCCTTTGATATCGTAGGGAATGTAAGTGTTGGGTCAGGCTGGCGTTGAGCCTACTATTCATTGCAGCGGAGGTCGAGAAAGTTGTTCAGGCTTGGGCAGGACTCGCTCTCCATCACAAGAGAAGTAGAGCAGCCTTTGGCCTAGCTCTCCCCTTGATCTAGCAGGAGATACGTTGATCGGGTAGTTTGATACTAGACCCACTCCTGCCTGTTGACGCTCGCAAGGAAGTTAAGTCTTTGTCTTTGGGCCACCAAGAGTCGGGGATAAGTTGTTCGGGCCACCAAGGGGCCAGGACCTGCTCTCCATCATGAGAGGGGTAAAGCGACCTGCAGCCTAACTTTCCCATTGATTCCATGGGAGGTACGTTGTTCAAGCAGTTTAGGACTAGACTTGCTCCCACCCATTGACTTCAAACAGAAGGTAGGCATTGATTTGGTGACAAATTTGTCGTTGTAGATTACGTTAATTGTAAGTTGTCTTGTCATTGTTTTTTCGATAACACGAAAGTTCAAAGTAGATGTGTTGCATTGTCTTGGAGCTTCATGCCTTTCATTAAATAATAAGAATTTACAGTAGTTAAATAATGCATTACAAAAGAAAGGGAAATGGAGCCTTTATTTGGGGAGTTTTCGTCCGTTCTGTGTCTGCCTCTAGGACCATGCACCTTCCCGCTCCCCCTCGAGCCCAACAAGGCGAGTCATAGACTAAGGCCATCCATGACTCTCCAAGCAGTGCATGATCTACTCTCTCTTGGAGTTACTGTTTGGGGTAACCCTACCATCCTTTTGTTTCAATTCCTGGACATAGCATTCCCTCGTTAGGACGTGTTCGCCTCAGATTTCTCCCACTCCATGGGAAGTTAAGAACTTCATCTTGAGGTGGTAGGTCGATGTGACAGCCTGCAAGCTATTGAGGGTCAGCCTTCCAATGATGGCGTTGTAGGACGACAGGGTTCTCACCACTAGGAAGTCGACCATGATTGAGGCTGTGCAGAGGGCACTACCTGCAAGGTCTGACAGCGTGATGGTTCCCACAAGGTGTACCATGTTCCTGGAGAAGCCCTTCAGCGGTGTGGGGACTGGATGCAACCTGATGTTCGCATAAAAATATATTTACAAGTGTACAGAATCGTAACAAGTAGTAAATTGTTTTAAAGAAAACGGATATCGAACTCACATGGAATAATTATGCTATTGAGTATTGAAATTGACTAAATTAATTACTATTTGGAAAATGGAATTTTGAAGAATGCATTATCTAAATTAAACTGAAGACAAAAACATTAAAATTAAAATTGTAAAAATAATAATAATAGAGTTAGAGCGTTTGACTTTACCTAACAAAACCCACACAATTTATTCTTCCTTGTTATAGAATTCCAATTATCCCAAATTGATGATAAAAATCTCTTGACTATTCAATATTTTCTCTCAAACAGTACCGAAAATATCTCCAACAAATAACTCCATATCTCTATGTGAATTTAATTAATTAGAGACTCATTAAGTTTTATGGATTTTTCTTGAAAATCACAATAGTAGTGGTAAAGTATCTCTACTTTCGTTCAACTAATGGTCTTTAATGCTAGAGTTTTAATCAAAATTACCTCTCGGTCTCATTGCGATTCAATAGATCGAATAATAATTAGTTTGAGGATTGCAAGTATTAAGAACAAGAAATAAACACTCAATCATGGAAATATTAAAAATAAAATAACTCGAAATATAAATTGTATGTTTAATGCTAGGTTACATCAAAGCTATAGAAAATAGAATTAGTTCATAATAAAATTAAAAAGAAAAATAATAAAATGGTGTTCTTTATTGGAGAAAGTTGATGAAACATTCGGCTCTCACCTCTACTCCCCCAGATTTGCCTCATTCGAAAGAAAATCAAACAATAAATTCTGGAACTCTAAACTCACACTGTAAAACTCAGATTCAGACTCTAACTCTGAACTCCTCTATTGATCCCACAAGTTGAGATTAAATAGATGTCGAAATTCAAATCTGGAAATAAGATAACTACAGTTACAATCTAGCCTAAAGATCTGGAAAATAGTTTCTAAAGATAAATGTTAATATAAAAGAAATTATCTCAAGAATAATGAGATTATTTAAAATAGAAGATTCAGTGATATGCGGTTTGAATTGCAAAGCTCGAGAGGATTGGTCGCCAACAGATTGATTGCAGAACTCGAATTTGGTGGTCAGAAGCAGATTGATCCCAATCGAGAGGAATTATCACACCTAGTAGATGCCATGTGCATTGAATGTAACTGGCATAGAGGTCATAAAGACCACATGGCCCTCTCCTCACCTACTGAGTGGAAAGACTCCCGACTGGGATGAAAGACTCATCTCGCATTTTCTAGTTATTGCCTACGATGTTGTTTATACTGGTCTTTTAAGTGGGTCATTTTAGATTAGTCGCCTAATCTAACCGCCTAGAGCCTTGTCGCCAAGTTTTCGTGCCTTCTGGCAGTGCCTTTTGGTCACGAGTCTCATCACCTACCGAGAGGTAAGTCTTCTCGCCTTTGGGCGAGAGAAATTTCTTTGTTGCCCACGGCATAGGGCTCCTCGCCCAAATCTCATCGGCTCTTTTCAGATCTCGTTGCCTCTCATCGATTTGGATCCGTAGTCTCTTCTTTTGTAGCCAAAATACTCTCCTTTTGCACTAAATCTTCTCATTCCTTCAAATCGAAGAAAATAAATAAAAATATATAGAAATAAAATAAAATTAAAAGTATTGATGGGGAAATGACACTTTTCATAAATGAAAGAGTGATAAAAATTACATAAAAATAACACTTATCAAATACCCCCAAACTCAAGCTTTGCTTGCACTCGAGCAAACAAGAAAAGGAAGATAATTAAAACAAGCATTGGTTTGATTCATAAAATTTATTGCCTCAAAGATTGTCTAAAGTCTATAATTCAAAAGAATCATTCAAGTCCAAAAGTAAATTTAAAACTCAATTCCACTGCATTATCCATCCCCACATTCATGCATACTTTCATTCTCACTTCATCATTAGCTCCCCGGATAGTTTTATACAAACAAGTAAATAAATATTGGATTTCTAAACACTCCATAGGCTCGCTTTTCAAATCACTCTCCATTAATGTAGAACAAAAACTATCACTAGGGATCAAGAGGTCTTTATTAAGCTTGTAATGTAAGGCTAGGGTGAGGGCTACAAAGAAAATGTAAGATTCAAATAAAACAAAAGAACTTAAGTTTGAACACCCATAGGACAAATAGAGCATTCTCACTTCTAACATAAACATCTTTTCTCAATTATTGTAAATCTTTCAACAAACCTCTCTTTATTGCACTTTCAAGTATCTCTCTCTTTACTCCCCTATTCGGCCGGTCGGACTTACGAGTTGACTCTTCACACCCCTAAATTTATGATTTTGATAATATTGCTATAATTAACTTTACTTGTAGGCTTTCTACCTCTCTTGCCTTTTACGCTCTTGTGAGTTTGTGACTTTGTGTAACCTTAGTTCTCTTGAAAGGTAAGGAAATCAGTGTTTAAGCTCAAGTAGGGTAGGGAATATGAGGTTTACAAGAAAGAAAAATATAAGACCAAAATATATTTCAATAAAGCTCAAAAGGGTGACTAGAGATAAAGATAATAAATAGGTAAGCTTGAAAGGCTTAATCAGTCTGAAGAATGCCTTAATGATTTCCCCAATGATATTCTGTCTAGGATTTCGCCTCGAGTGTAATCAAACAAGTTCTAGAGTAAATTGAGATCATACAAATTCACAAAATTCACATAAAATTTCTCTAGGTACTCAAAATAATTAATAATCATAAGAGGCATTTATTGAACATAGGAATATCAAATTCAATAAGATCAAGTAAAGAATTAACAACTAGACTTGAGCAATGAGATTTTTTCCTAAAAATTATAATCAATTTCAATCATATTCTTATCATAGGATTTTTATTCATCAAACAATACTGTTTTTATCATTATCATTATTATTATTATTATTTTAAATAAAATAATATCCTTTCCCCCCCCCCCCCCAAACTTAAATATCACATTGTCCTCAATGAGAAAAAAGAAGAAAAACTAAAGCAAAGAATGAGAGAAGGTAAGAGATGCTCTATTGATTGTTTCCAGTTCTGCCAATTAAATATTTTCCTTGAAGGTGCAGTCGTGTACTCCTTGGAGATCTCCTCGCCTCTTCGTTCCTGCAAGATGAAAGAACAGGAATAATAAAAATTAATAAAATAAAAAGAAACTTGGGTTGCCTCCCAAAAGCGCTTTGTTTGAAGTCTATAGCTAGACATTGTCCTCTCATCATTTATTATTGGCGAGATCGATGGAACACTTTTCCAAGTTAAAGTCTCCATCCATATAGGGTTTTAATCTCTGTCCATTTACTTTAAATGTGCCTTTTGTCTCGTGATAGACTTCAACCGCCCCATAAGGAAAGACATGGGTCACCACAAACGGTCCCGACCACCAAGCTCAACTTTCCAGGGAAAAGTCTAAGTCTTGAGTTAAATAATAGAACTTTTTGCCTGACTTCGAATTCCCTTTTCAGAATATGCTTATCGTGCCATCTTTTAGTTTTTCTTTGTAAATCTGAGCATTCTCATAAGCATCATTTTGGAACTCATCCATCTCGTTGATCTACAGTATTCTCTTCTCGCCAGCCTCTTGTAAATCAAAGTTTAGTGCGTCACCCAATAGGTACTGTGTTCTAGCTCCACGGGTAGATGGCAGGCTTTTCCATAAACGAGCCTATAAGGTGACATCTCGATCGGTGTTTTGAATGCTGTCCGATAAGCCCATAGCGCATCATCTAACCTTCTCGCCCAGTCTGTCCGAGAAACACTTATGGTCTTCTCCAATATGCACTTCAGCTCTAGATTAGACACCTTAACATGGCTGCTCATTTGATGATGGTATGGTGTTGCCACGTGATAGGTAACACCATACTTAGTCAGTAGTGCTTCAAATTGGAGATTGCAAAAATGTTTCCTGTCATCACTGATAATGGCTCTCAACGTACCGAATTGGGAAAAGATATTCTTCCACAGGAAATTCACTATGACTCTCGCATCATTGGTTGGTAAGGCGACCGCTTCCACCCATTTGAAGACATAATCTACAGCAACCAAAATAAATTTATTAGAATACGAGGATGGAAAAGGACCCATGAAACCCATACCCCAAACATCAAATAATTCAATCACTAAAATATTGTTTAAAGGCATCTCATTTTCCTAGAAATGTTGTCAACCCTTTGACAATGATCACATAAATTAACAAAATTAAAAGAGTTTTTAAAAATAGCCGGCCAATAAAAGCTGCATTGTAAAACTTTTGATGGTGTTTTTTCTCCACCAAAGTGGCCGCCCGCTTCAAATGAGTGGCAATGTCTGAGAATGCTGACAATCTCCTCATAGGGCACATATCTCCTGATGAACTAGTCCGCACAGTGCTAGTATAGAAAATGTTTCTCCCAAAAATAATATTTCAAGTCTGAGAAGAACTTTTTCTTTTGTTGATATGTCATTTGGGCTGGTAGAATTCTGGACACCAAATAATTTACCACGTCAGCATACCATGGAATGACTTGTATGGCTATTAATTGCTTGCCCAAAAGATGCTCAACAACTTTTCTTCCTCTATATTACTCAAGGAACTGTTAATAATTACTGAAAAAGTAGAGTTTTGGCCTAAGAAAGTGTACCTTAAATTTGATGGAAACAGTTTGAGTTCAAGCTTGGGTGGTTCCTTACTTGGCGACGTTGGTTGAGATGAGTGTAGCTCTTCCACTTGCAGTTTCATTGAAGGAGAAAGGAATGGTGTAGCTTCTAAATATCTCTCACACTCCTTAACCTTTTCATCTTCGTATTCAATAGACTTAGAGTGAGTAAGACATGCCTCAAGTGGTAGCTTTGAAAATTCAGCTCCATACTTCGTGTCGGCCTTGACTATGTCTTGGTCACTTATTTGAAAACAAGAATATACCTCGAACGGGAATTTCATAGATTTAAACACATCAAATGCGACCTGCTCCTCGCCGACCCTCAAAATGAGTTTTTCTTGCTGGACATCAATTAAAGTTCTCCCCGTCGCCAGGAAAGGTCGGCCTAGTATCAAAAGGATCTCCTCATCATCCTCCATATCAAACACAATGAAGTCAGTCATGAATGTGAACTTATCAACTTTCACCAATACGTCTTCAATGAGTTCTCCCAAATATTTAATCGATCTGTTTGCCAACTGTAAAGAGATGGTGGTTAGCTTTGCTTCTCCAACACCTAATTTCCTCAAACCCGAGAGATGCATTAGATTAATACTTGCCCCTAAGTCGCATAAAGTTTTATCAAAGTAGCAATTTCCTATAGTGCAAGGGATTGTGAAACTCCCTGGATCTTTCAACTTAGGCGACAACTTCTTTTGTAAAATTGCTTGTTTGATAATATATCCTTAAAACATATGCCTATTTAGGCATTTGCTCTAAAGCTTAAATGAGAGAGATATTAATATGCAGTTGCTTAAATATACTTAAAAATTTAGAGACCTGATTATCAATCTTATTTTTCTTTAATTTTTGCGGAAAAGGAATTGGTGGATCATAAATTGAAGGAGAATAAGTTTTAGAAATAAACTCCCTGAATGTTTTGGGTTTTGCAGCCTATGTATTCTCCTTAGCCATTTCAGCTTGCTGGTCAGTTGCCTACTGATCGTTTTCTTTCACCTTGTACTCGGTTTCCTTCTTCTCGGACTCCACATTATCGACAACTTCTACAACTCGCTCAATACTTGCTATTTGTGGCTGGTCATATGTCCACCCACTTCTCAACGTTATGGCTTTGACATGCTCCTTCGGATTGGTCACATTATTGCTCAGTAAAGTACCTATTGTCCTTTTGGTAAGTATGTTTGAGAACTGACCGATTTGTGCCTTGAGATTGCGGATTGAAGCCAAGTTGTTTTGGATCACCATATCAATCTTTTGCATGTACTGCATGAACATATCCTTAAGTGCCAGCTTCTTCTCTTGCTGTGTAAACTGTTGAGGTGGTCTAGTGGGCTCTTGATTATTGCTCTATGAAAAGTTATGGTGATTTCTCTATATGGGATTGAAAGTGTTTGAATAAGGATTATTTTAACGTTGAAAATTGGAAATTTAGTGGGCTTGTTGGACAAAAGGATTCCCCATTTGGTAGTCTACACTTGAATGATTTTTTGCGCAATGATTACAAACAAAATTAGTTTGAATAGCATTAACGTTCATCTTACCTAGATGTTGTGATAGATTTGCCATCTGCGCCACCAGTGTGGTAATAGAATCAACTTCAAAAACTCCAGCCGCCTTTCTTGGCATTGCTCTCTCCGTAGACCATTGATAATTGTTGGAAGCCAATTCTTCCAAAAGTCCATATGTGGCTTCATGGGTCTTACTCATTAATGCTCCTCCCGCAACTGCATCAACCATAGATTGATTTGTGGGTCCAGACCATTGTAAAATGTCTGTACTTGAAGCCAGGCAGGGAAGTCGTGATGTGGACACTTGCACAACAAGTCTTTGTATCTCTCCCACGCCTCATATAATGATTTACCCTCAAATTGGGTGAATGTAGTAATATCATTCATTAACTTCGCTATCTTTGCTAGAAGGAAACACTTTGCTAAAAAATTTTATGCCAACTCCTCCCAGGTGGTGATGATGTTGGGCGGCAAAATATTCAGCCAAGCTTTTGCTTTTTGCCTAGTGAAAAAGGAAAAAGTCTCAATTGAATCGCATCATCTGTGATACCGTTGTGTTTAAAAGTACAACATATTTTTAGGAAATTTACAATATGGACATTAGGATCCTCTTGTGACAGCCCCCCAAACTGGATGGTTTGTAGGATCATTTGAATGATAGTTGGCTTGATCTCAAAGTTATGAGCTTGTATAGCTGGCCGCCTTATACTAGGCGTCGCCCCATTGACCGAGGGCATCGCATAGTCTCTTAACACCTTGTGCTCCTGATCGGCCATATTAACTTTGGAGGCAGTGACCTCTTTCTTTTTCTCTTTATTGATCCGACGTAAGGTTCTTTCAATCTCGAGATCAAAAAGCATATGTTTTAATGATTTAGATCAGCAGATGCACTTCTAATTCCTGAAAAGAAAAACCAAACTCAAATCTAATTTAAATTTTTTTAAATAAAATAAAATAACATAAAATAAAATAAAATCCAAAATAGTAAAAATCTAGCTAGTATCAATATCAATAATAATAACTCTTTCCCTAGCAACAACGTCAAAAACTTGTTCGCATAAAAATATATATGAAAGTGCACAGAATCGTAACAAGTAGTAAAGTGTTTTAAAGAAAATGGATATCGAACCCATAGGGAATAATAATGCTATTGAGTATTGAAATTGACTAAATTAATTACTATTTGGAAAATCGAATTTTAAAGAATGCATTATCTAAGCTAAACTGAAGACAATAACATTAAACTTTAGATTGTAAAGATAATAAGAATAGATTTAGAATGTTTGACTTCATCTAGCAAATCTCACACAATTTATTCTTCCTTGTTATAGAATTCCAATTATTGCAAGTTGATGATAAAAATATCTTAATTATTCAATATTTTCTCTGGAACAATACCAAAAATATCTCTAACTGATATCTCCATATCTCTATGTGAATTTAACTAATTGAAAACTCATTAAGTTTTTTGGATTTTTCTTGAAAATCATACTAATCACAGTAAAGTATCTTTATTTTAGCTCAACTAATATTGTTTAATCCTAGAGTTTTAATCAGAAATCACCTCTCGGTCTCATTATGATTCAATAAATCGAACAATAATTAGCTAGAGAATTGCAAACATTAAGAACAAATGAATAAACACTCAATTATGAAAATATTGAAAATAAATTAACTTGGAATATAAATTGTGTATTCAATGTTAGGCTACATCAAATATCTAGAAAATATAATTAGTTCATAATGAAATTAAAAAGAAAAACAATAAAACTGGTGTTCTTCGTTGGAGTCAATTGATGAAACATTCGGCTCTCCCCTCTGCTTTCCCAGATTTGCCTCCTTCGAAAGAAACTCAAAGAATAAATTTTGGAACTCTAAACTCAGGCTGCGTTTGGATGTTGAGCTAAGCTCAGTTCTTTATGAATAGTAGCGAGTTGAGTAGTGGAGGGAGTTATGTGGGGTCCATCTAAACTGAATTTAAGTGTGTTTGAATGTTAAGATGAGTTTAATACTTTTTATGGAAAGTTGAAAAATGTTATGGGTCCCATGTATAAAGATGTGTTAAGTTGAAAGAGGTTGTGGATTCCACGTGTAAGGAGGTTTTAAGTTGCGATGAGTTTAATAATTTGAGAGCTTGATGTTTGGATGTTAGACTCAGCTTAAATCTAGACTAAGTTCAGTTGAGTCTTGCAACCAAATGCAACCTTAGACTCTAAAACTCAGATTCAAACTCAAACTCTGAACTCCTCTATTCATCCCACAAGTCTAGATTAAATAGATGTTTAAATTCAAATCTAGAAACAAGATAATTGCAGCTATAATATAGCCTAAAGATATGAAAAATAGCTTCTAAAGATAAATTTTAACATAAAAGAAATTATTCTAAGAATAATGAGATTATGTAAAATGGAAGATTCAGTGATATGCAGCTTGAATTGCGGAGCTCGAGAGGATTTGGTCACCAACAGATTGATCAAAACTCAGATTTGGCGGTTAGCAGCAGATTGATCCCAGTTGGAAGGAATTGTCCCACCGAGTAGATGCCGTATGCGCTGAATATAACTGTCATAGAGGTCACAAAGACCACACGACCCTCTCCTCACCTACCAAGTGGACAAACTCCCAATCAGGATGAAAGACTCCTAGAAAAGGATGTCCGCGGAGATCCCGTTGTCAATGAGGATTCTGCGGCTGATGAAGTTGGCGAACAACATGGCCACCACTAGAGCATCATCATGGGGCTACGGGACCCCTTCTTCATCTGCCTCCCCAAAGGAGATGACTAGAGTCGGCTTGCCCCTTTTGTGCTTGGCAAGGTGGTTTGTTGCCGAATACACCTTGTGGTACTGAGCCCGCCTGGCATGTGCCTTCTTCCTAAAGGAGGAAGTGCCCCCACTCGCAAACCCTCCCGCTATTGTCTAGATTTCCGTGAGTGGAGGTCCCCCTACGGTGGTGATCATGGGCGATTTTGTTGCAGCCCTCGTGCTGGTGGTCATTGTCGGGGCTTTCCTCCCTTCTTCATTGGTCGACTAGGTCCGTGCTCCTTTCCCTAGACCTTCCCCTTCTTTCCTGCTCCAGTCTTTGGGCAGGGGATAGTGTTGCCTTTTCCTTTCCACATGCTCCCTCTTCCCTTGTTGGGAGAAGCAATCTTTGGTGTTATGCAAGGTGGACTTGTGGTATGTGCAGTAGCGGCGGATGATGCCTCAGTCATTGTCTTCGTGAGCGCTGGAGGTGTCAACCTCGTGGATGGTGAAAACCGGTAGGTCAAAACGAGGTCCTGACCCCTCGTCTGAGCTTCCACCCTCCTCTTGTCTTGGGAGTTCTTTTCTGGCTTCTCTTGGGCCTTGGCTTTGGCTAGGGCCCTTGCCTTCCTCTCCAGTCTCTCTAGCTTCTTCTTCCTTAGCTCCATTAGGGCTCGAAGAGTGTCTTCAGCATTGATGAAGTTATCTGCCTGGTTCATAAATTCCCACAGCGTCACGAGAGTCCATCTCGCTAGCTCGACCATGAACTAGGATCGTGTTTAGACCCCTCCCAACGAGAATGCCCTGCATGCCACCTCTATCGGGAAGCCATGCAATTTCATGTGAGCCCTGAAGATTTCCAAGTGCTCCATGGGGTCCCTGCCTCCATCGTACATCTCTATGGTGGGGACCTTGAACTTTGGTGGTAAGGGCACAACTATCACTTCCTCCGTGTAGGGTAGACTAGTGCTTGTGAGCAGTTGGTCCACCGAGGATGACGTGCCCACCTTCCTTGCAATCCCTTCGTACTTTCCCTTGAGATTGCAGAGCTCATCCTGCATATTCTTCCTCTCTTCCTCCCTGTTTGCTCCAGCTCTCATGTTTCGAGACCCCATGTCCTCGCTACCGTTAGGCTCTGCCAACTCGTCCTGCCCACGTTGAGGCTTTCTGAGCTCTTCATTCTCTTTACGAAGTGTTTGCACCTTGTCAGTCAACTTTGTCACTCAGTCCTCCACAGCCTTTAGCCTTACTTCCATGGCTTCCTCTGTGTCTTTTCTGAGCTATCCAGAACAGGTTTTTGCAGGCATACAAAGTACACGTAAGATCTATAACAATCACACAGACGGCGCTACTTTTAACGTTGTGTTTCATACGCTTTTGGGCCAGGTTCCAGCAACTTAGGTCTTCAAAATTGGGCTTGCGAAAATAGAGAAGAAGGCAACTAGGAGAGGGTGGCCTTGGGGCCGAGGAGTTTCCAATGCCAAAGTTAGTAAAGTCTCTTGAAAGTTTGTAATTAAGTTAGAGAATTTAGGGATTAGAGAGTGCTTTCTTGTACCTAGGAGTTGCTATTTATACTAGGAGTCTGGGGAGGACAGATCGTGTCTGCCCCCATGGAGTCCGTGTCCTTACTGTTCCTTGCGTCAGAGTTCTTCAATGCGGTGTGACTCTGCGATAGCATCATTAATGTGGCGTGTAGCTTGGGTAGTGGCGTCATTAATGTGGTATGGTTCCCTGATTTGCCTCACCCCGCTAACGTCCTTGGTGGTCCGTTGATGTCTCCATATCAGAGGATCAAAAGTGCCCCTTACTTCCCGCCCATTTACGTGGATAGGTTCTCAAGGGCTGGACACTGTTCTAGAGGTCTTCAGGTCGGCGAGTCTCATCCCTCTACAATACACTCCATCGAGGTTGCATCTAGGGGAGACTACCCGTGGGTCGGGCCAAAGAGTCTACTTGTTCTGGACTGGGCCTTCGCTTCTTATTCCCTCAATTACCTTTCTCGGGCCCGCTAAGACAGAGGGAGAAAAAACCCCTTACACCAAGGTTCAGAGTCTCTCTCAAATACTTAAGTATCCATTTCACTATCTGCCAATGAGCTTTACCCAGATTAGCCATGTACCTGCTAACAACACTCACTGTCTAAGAAATATCAGAACGAGTACATAATACTGCCAACTGCACTAGAATAAGGAACACTAGCCATGAACCATTCCTCCTCGTCTATTTGAGGGGATAGGGATGTTGAAAGTTTAAAATGTGTGGCAAGCGGTGTACTTACTGGTTTGGAATTAGACATTCCAAATCTCTGAAGAACTTTCTCAATGTACTTTTCTTGGGACAAGTACAACATTCCACATTTCCTATCTCTGTGGATCTCCATCCCCAAAATCTTCTTTGCAGCACTAAGTCTTTCATTTCAAATTCATTTCTGAGTTGAGTTTTCAACAAGCTAATATTTAATATGCTTTTAGCAACAATACGCATATCATCAACATAAAATAGCAAATAAATGAAAAACCCATAAGATAACTGTCTGTGATAAACGCAACTATCGTAGCTACTCCTCAAATAACCATGATCAATCATAAAAGAACCAAAACATTTATACCATTGCCTCGGAGACTGCTTCAAACCATACAATGATTTCTTCAACCTGCACACATGATTTTCCTTTCCTTGAATAGTGAACCCTCTAGTTGATGCATGTAAATGATATTTTCAAGCTCATCATGTAGGAACATTGTTTTAATATCAAGTTGCTGAAGCTCTAGGTTATACAATGCCACCATAGCAAGTAACACTCTGATTGAACTGTGTTTCACAACGGGAGAGAAAAGTTCATTGAAGTCGATGCCTTCTCTCTAACTATAGCCCTTTGAAACTAAGCATGCCTTGTACCTTGCATTTGCAGCATCCTGGATTCCCTCTTTTCTTTTGAAGACCCATTTGCAACCAACAATCTTCGTTTTCTTAGGCAACTTAACCAAATCCTAGGTTTGGTTCTTTTGCAGAGACTCAATCTCCTCAGTCATCGCTGCGCACCATTGTGCAGATTCCTTACTTTTGACAACTTCTGAATAACTAATAAGCTTGACCATCAATGTCTTCTGCCGTAGTAAGTGCATACATCACCATGTCTACATGAGCATATCTTTGAGGTGGCCTGATCCTTTTGTCTACCAGTAGCAATATTGTGGTCTTGCTCACCCTGTGTGCCATCATCAAAATCAAGATCATGCTCATCAGAAATAGCATGATCTTGGGTGCCGCCTGGCACCCATTATGAAACTTCAACTTGTAACTCCACCTTCTTGTCATTACTCTGCTCTTCAGCTGTAGACACAGTAAACTCCTTTATTGGATTAAGCATGAATTTTTCATCAAATACAACATCACTACTAATTACAAACTTGGGTGATGTAGGATCAGTACACCATAACCTGAATTCTTTCACCCCATTGACATATTCAATTAATATGCCCTTCTTTGCCCTTGACTCAAGCTTTCCATCATTAACATGAAAATATGCAGGACAACAAAAATATTTCAAATTTGAATAATCAGAAGGAGTACCAGACCATACCTCATTTGGAGTTTTTAAACCAATAGATGTGGCTGAAGAGCGGTTAACTAAATAGTAAGTTGTGTTGACTACTTCAACCCATAAATCTTTAGACAAGCTGGTGTTGGAAAGCATACTACGGGCTCTCTCCAAGATAGTCCTATTCATCTATTCAGTTACCCCATTTTGCTGTGGAGTATGTCTCACTGTGCAGTGCCTAACAATGCATTCATCTTTGCAGAATTAATCAAACTCACATTCACAAAATTCCATACTATAGTTAGTTTGGAGTCACTGTACCTTATTTCCTGTTTGATTTTCAATCAAAACCTTTCACTATTTAAAGTTAGCAAATACATTGCTCTTTTGTTTCAAAAAGTAAACTCAAACCTTCCTTAAGTAATCATCAATAAAAGTAAGCAAATATTGAGTTCCACCTTTCGATGGAACAGAAGATGGACCCCAAAGATTAGAATGAATATAGTCCATAGTACTTTTAGTTTTGTGAACCCCTGTAGTAAACTGAACCTTGCACTATTTTCCAAACACACAATGTTCACAAAATTCAAGTTTCTCTATCTCATGATCACACAAAAATCCTATTTACTCATAATAGACATCCCCTTTTCACTCATATGATCCAAACACGTGCCACAAACGGGTAATGTCTAAGTTTGGATCATCTAAAACAGACACTGCATCTACACCTGTCACTATCTTGCCCTGAAGGAAATAAAGACTATATGTCTCATCTCCTCTCATTACAATCATGGAGCCCTTATTGACTCTAATAACTCCACTTTCACAAGTATACCGAAAATCCAAAGAATCAAGAATGCCCAAAGAAATAAGATTTTTCTTCAAATCTGGAATGTGTCGGATGTTAGACAATATCCTGACAATCTCATCAAACATCTAAATCCTAACCAAACCAATCCCAACAATTTTACATGCTGTATCATTTCCCATCAAAACGGAACCACCGTTGACTAGCTCATAGATAGTGAACCAGTCCCTCTTGGGACACATATGAAAAGTACAAGCTAAGTCCATGACCCACTTGTCACTAAAATGACTATTTGAGCCGCTAATTCTAAAACAATATCTAAGCTGTTAGACTTTTCATCAACAACGCTAACAGCATTAGAGGAACTAGTGCATTTCTCTTTGTTTTTCAATTTAGGACACTCATTTTTGTAATGACCAAATTTATGATAGTAATGACATTTAACATTTTCCTTGTTAAACTTTGACTATGAACAACCCTTGGATTTACCCTTGTTCTTCTCTGAACCTTTATCACTGGATCTATCCCTGCTAGCAGAACCCTTAACAAACAAACCACTAGCTTGATTATCCGTCCCCTTCAAATTCAATTTAGTTCTCAGTTCCTTAGAATTCAAAACAGATTTCACATCTACTAAGGAAATAATATCTCTACTATACAGCATTGAATTCACCAAGTTATCAAATGATATAGGCAACGAACACAGAACAATTAAGGCTTGATCCTCTTCTTCAAGCTTAATGTCAATATTCCTCAGATCCATAATAATTTTATTAAATCGTCTGTGTTCAAAGATAGGAGTACCTTACTTCATTTTGAGCATGTATAACCATTGCTTCAGATACAAACGGTTGCTAAGAGATTTCTTCATATAAAGACTCTCAAGTTTAGCCCAAAGACCAGCAGTAATCTCCTTATCAGCAACCTCCCTCAGAACTCCATTTGATAATGACAACAGAATAGCATTGTGTGCAGCGGAAGCAAACAAAATAAATAACAACATTCACATAGAATACCAAGATTTAAGTGGTTCAGCTCAATGTAAGCTTACGTCCACTGGTGGAGTCGATTTCAATGAATTCACTATCAACAAAGATGGAATACAAGAGATTAATTACAAAATCCTCCTCCCAAAGTACCAATACACTCTTGGGAATATCACAAGAGGATCACTATTTCTCTCCATAAAATTTTCGATAGCTTCAAAGGTGAAAAGTGAAAAGTAAATGAAGGAACATTCGTATTTATACTGAAATGGCGCAGACTCTGAAATTCGAATATTCGCTCGAGTGAAGAGTCGAGCGGTGCTCGAGCGAACATTAGGATTGCCATCCTGCTCGATCTGAGTCTCGAGCAGGTGTTGAGCGAACTCTTGAGTTGCCATACCGCTCGAGTTGAGTGTCAAGCGGGTGTCGAGTGAACTCACAGTTTAAAGCTTTGCTCAAGCAGCAGAGACACCGCTCAAGCAAAAAATCTATAAAGGCACTTTTTCAATAGGATTTAAGCCACCTCTCAACAAAGGTGAACCGATATAGGGCGCCATTAAGAATTATAAAGCAATCACGCACTCGGCAGAAGTTTAAAGTTAGCATGTCCGAGGATGGTGTGTTGAGGATTAGAAATAAACTTTGGCTAATTCAGAGACAAAAGAGTGAGAATTTTTAAAAATCCCTTCTCGTTACATGGTAAACTTGGAGAGTACAAAATGAAATAGGAAGTAAACAAATTCACAGAACAATGTTTGCTTGTCCAAAAGTGAAATTGAGGTTTGCAACTAGTGAAAATGGAACCTCTCTTCCCTCTTTTTCACTGTTTTATTTTCTAACAGTTGTCCCTTCCTCCCTTCATTTTCAGCCTCCTCTCTCTCCTACCCAATTTTCGTGCTCGCCATTGAAGATCTCTGAACAAATTTTTCGTTGAAACTCTGCTTGATGTCTCTCTAGACTAGGTTCCATAGCCGCTAAGCATAGGCTCTGGAGGATTAGAATACCTGTCCCCATCTTGTCTCTGTCGTCGTCTGGCTTCCTTACGGTCGCCCTTTTCATCAGAGTCCTCTTCTGACTAGCATTGTAGAGGGTAGCATTCTTTCTGAATCTATGGAGTCAGGGTTTGTGGATAAGTTGTAACGAGAGATTTCCTAGCTGTACATATGTAAGAAGCAGATGGGAATGAGCATTTCTGCTTCTAGAGTGACTACCATTTCCCCTCAAGCTTGTGAATTAATTGCGTCCTGAAGACAGTTGAAAGCTTTCTTATAATTTAAGAAGCCCATAAACCAGAAGTCAAAATTGTCCACTGTAACTATTTCCATGTACTTTTCTGAAGGTTTCTTCATATTCTCGCTTTGATTTACTCTCTCTATCTTCCTCAGTGGAATCAAGACCTGTACCAGATGGATATATATTACTTTCAACATTATCAAGCATGAGCCAGGGAGGGAGAGACAGAAGAATGAATGGTTTTTTTTATTTTTTTGCAAGTTACCTTGTAATGGATCCTTGTCATGTCTCCATCTGGAGAAGAGATTTTCATTGATCTCTCACTGCAGAATGCAACCTTTTCCGTGGAGATAAATAGTAGGCCTGCAATAGGACCGGCTGTAGTTGATAAATAGCATTGGGAAGCCTTCAGCAATTTCTCTCCTTCTTGAACACTGAAGAACCGCTTGAAGACTTTATCCACACCACCTACTCTAAGAATTCTAGCCCCCAAGCTCAACTTCCCCTTCACAGTTTCAGAGATCTTGGGTCCATGTCTCACTGCAGATTCACACCAATTAAGAGAAATCAAATTTCTTGATCTTGTGTTATAGAGGAAAGTAAAACCATCCTATTTATTTTGCCAATTTTTGATATATGCTGCTTTTCCTTCATCTTTCCACCAAACAAATGAAGCAAAATGGAGTAAAAAAGAAATAACTATAACCACAACTGCTTACCATGCTCGCGGAATCCATGCACAAAACTATGTCCTTTTTTACCAATCTTGTTCTTCCTTTTAGAATCTGCAGCACCTGAAATAACAAGAATATTGCTTCATTATTAAAACAACCTTAATTTTGACTTATAGTTGATGAATTGAAAGAGAAATTAGAGGCATACCCTCGAGTGATGGAATACGATATTGACAAGTAGAATCAGTCAAGTATCTTTTAGGTGCCCTTTCAACTCTGTATGCTGCTGAGCGTATTGGCATTCCAGCCACAAGTTCTTGAAGAGAGATTTTCATGTTTGCCAAGGTGCAAAAGTTCTGATTGGAATAGCTGGTTGTGTGCAGTGGGGATCTCAAATAAGGAAGAAATGCTTACTTAGGATGATGATCAAGTATTGTAGTTTGCAAAGGTATTTAAAGAGATGGGAAAATGGTGGGTTAATTTCGTTGCATAAGTCAGCTATGGCTCATCCAGAAAAATAAAGGTGCATTCATGCACTCTTTAAAGTTGGTCCTTAAAGAATATAAAGCATGTTTGATTGCTTTTAGATTAATAAAGAAATGCTTTAGCTAGAAATCCACAAACTGGCATGGCTTGATGCAGTATGTCAAATTGTAAAGTTATTTTTTATGTAAAGTAGATCTAATGCATCACATGAAACCACATCAATTTGTAAGTTTACTTTTGTATAATCTATTTGTGTCTATAGCAGTTCTCTTTAGAATATTAGACATTGTAGAAAAGTCCGACTCCATTGTGAATTCCCCAATATATAAGAGAAAAGCTTGTTTTAGGTGTTTTCATTTAGAATGATTGTTCTTCTGTAAGAGTACTTCAACATTACTCCTAACTAAACTGTCCTGATAACTGGGAAGAACTTTTCAATCACACAATCGTGGCAAGCGTCATCTGTTTCCTCCTTTCTCTTATGCTGACTGTAAGAGGGTGGCCCTTGATCAAGCTTTCTGAGCTGGAGTTTTAGCTTTCTGATGCCCACCCATTTGGTACCAAGTTAAGGTAAGATATATTATAAGATCAAACTTCCCAACAAACATTAATAATAGACAGAAAAATATTTATAAAGTACACAGGAATTGCCTCAGCTAGCTTTAGATGTTTGATAGAGTAATATGAACAAAAACCTTATCATAAGGTTTGCCAGTAATAGGACAGCCACACCCATATGCTGATCTGGAATACCACCAATCTTTGCAAATCCCATGTCAGCAATCAGTATTGTCCAAATGAAAATGCAAGGTCGATTTCAACAAAAAAAATTAATGTAGGCAGACAATATATTAGGGTGTACCATACTTTTGCGTTTCTGGGAGAGAGAATTGCCACCTATATCCACGTAATCCCTTTTACCTGCACATGCCAAGTTGTGTGGACTTTTTGCAAGTTGTTATATTCGTACTGTCAATTGGGGCGGCAAAAATGTTTCTGGGTTTTAGAAATGCCTTGGGATCCGAATTTGAGTCCCGAATGTTTGTTCCGAAAGTTTTTTATTTTTACTTTTTTTGTAAAAAAAATTTAGTGATTAAAGAAGTGTTTTTAAATGATATTTTGAATTTTTTATATTTTTTTAAATGTTTATAATGATTAAAAAAATATGTACAAAAAAGAAAAAAAAAATGAAATGCACTATTCGGTAAACATCTTCATACTACTTTTTCGGTAGCCATAGCAGGACTCTTCTGGATTTTTGCTAAGGATCTCAGCAAATGTTGAAAATGGCCTTAAGAAAACGTCACTCGACTTTAAGCAAGATCTTGTGTTGTTTCTTGTAGTGTGAACTCAAAAAAAGGAAAGCAAAAAATTAGGAGTGTAAAAAAAAAACAGATAAACCGGTAAACCGGACCGGACCGGACCGAACCAATATCGATTTTATTTTTCTTAAAACCGATTAAAATGGGTCCAGTTCTGGTTTTTTTTTTTTAAACCGGAACCGGATCCGAACCGAGTCAAACTGGTTAATATATATTATAATTTTTTATATTGTATATAATTTTTATATATAATATATAATTATATATAAAATAGTTATGTATTATATGATAAATTATTAATTAATATAATATTAAATTTTAAAATCTTAAATCACTATAGTCTATAATACAATTATTACTATATATTATAATATACTACAATATATTATCACTATAGTATTATATAATATAGTATATTAAAACCAGAAAATCAAACTGAATCGAACTGGAACGGGTAAAATCGGAAATATCGTTTTATGGGATAACCAATGCGGAATCGGTTCTTGAAAATGTAAAACCAGTGCATACCGATTCGGTCCCAAATTTTATCCAAAACTAAACCAAACCGGATCGGCTATCCCTTAAAAAAAATTACTAAAATACGTTAAATATCAAGAACAAAAAATCTCAACAGTCAACACACAACATTTGAGAAGTTCTTCACCAATCACCATTATTCTATAAATATGAGTCATATATAGTAGAAATTAATGGAAATATGAGAGTAAGATCTATGTCTCATTTGGTTACACAAATCATCTAATATAATATAATCATTATAATTTTTTCAAACTCTTACATAAAATATAATAAACAATTCAATTTTTTTAAATATCAAAATAAAAATCATATTAAAATATTATATTTTAATAATATTTTATTTAACTTTCATTTATCTAATCCAATAAACAGTAAACTCTAGAGTCCGTACCTAAAAAATTTGACTGGGGAAGCAGAATATATATACCCACAAGCCGGCCACCAAATAAAACCCAAACTAATAGGTTTCTAGATGTAGAAAGTTAAACAATCACGTGCGGTTGAAACTTGAGAGTCGAGAGTGCCATGTAACTAATTTAAGTACGAGTAATGGTGCCGCAGCTTTGACAGCTAGCGTACCACTATTACGAATTTTACATTTTATTTTTTTTGTTTTTATATTTTTTAAATATTTTTAAAAATTAAAAAATACAGCAATATATTAAAAATAATTTATTTAATTATTAAATAAAAAAATATTTAAATGCATGAGCGTTCAAAATAATAAGACAAAACTAAACGCATACTTCTTCAAGTATTAGTGTTAATAAAGAAGTTACGGAATGTATTTCTTGAAAATATGATTAATTAAGGTTTTGTTTGGGTACCGAGAGTACTTCAGGTACTCTCAAACACTCTTACTACTATTCTTTATTTTATTATTATTTTTCATCTATTTTTTTTACTATTTATTATTTTTACCTACTTTTTATTATTATTTAATATTCTATTATTACTTTTTCACTAATATTCACAAACATTCTCAAACACTTTCGCTACTTAAACCAAGCCTAAGTGTTGCACTCTTTGATAGAAGAGTGTCAATACTGTTATTATCGAGTTGAAGGGAACGCTAGCCTAACATGAAATACAAGGCATATATACTCCACCTATATATGAAGCCTTACGAGGATATAATTAAATAGGCTACAAGAATCCTTTGAAAAGTCCATGAAGTGTGTTTTAGTACTAAAGATCTTCCCTTAATTCTTGAACATCAGATCTTGACTTTACGTACATATATACTATCATGAGTATATACTGCGATTCAACTACATCTTTTTGTTTAAATTTCTTACCTTTGGTATCAACGCCTAGAAAGTAGAGTTTGTAGCTTAAAAAAATGAACAAATAAAATTTAAAAAAAAAAAAACTAAATGTATGGATATAGATATAGAAACCAAGATCCAAAATACAAAATACTTTCAAGGTTCATCCATTATCTCAAACAAGTCTGAATGTTTTACAGATAAGAACATCGAGTATGTTAGGGTAAGATCGGTCGAGACAACTATCTCTAATATAATACTATATGACTGATCCTCTATATAGCCACTGTGTTGTTGAAGTCTCACTTCTGATCGAGTTTGGGTTTATGGATCGGACTCAGTTCCTCCGACCCATAGTGCAAGTGAGTCCTCTAACAGACTCGGTTTGGATTAAGAAATCTCTCAATTCATTTCATCTCATATTCATTACAATTTTTTTAAATTTTCACAAAATATAATAAATAATTCATTTTTTTTTTTAAATTTCACAACAAAAATAATATTCTAATACTATTTATTCAACTTTTATCTCAACTCACTATATCAAAACCTCCCCTTATTCAGTATGTTGGGTCTACGAATCCAACATATATCTATTAATACATCAATTACATATATATATATATATAAATGACTTGCTATGTTTGATAGGGAGATGCCGGGGAAAGAAAGTTGTTCCCATTTATATTAAATTAAATGTTGAGCAGAAATTGGTTAGTGGTTGGTGGTGGGTGTGTCACACTTATTATGCATTTGTCAAAGTCTAAGTCAGGAAACATTATATTACTCTTGAATTTAGAATGTAATCTCATCAAAAGTAGGCACCATATCACCACCATTCTTGACATTATTGGTAAGGAGCAAATAGGTTTCATTCATATTATAGAGGCATTCGAGGAGAATATATATGCATTAAAAAAGTTCGACAGGTGTCATTGTGTCTTGGCCCCAGTACAACACGAGCAATCGTGTCACAATTTTTATCATTAATTAAATTAAAGTAGGATGGATGATGGATTGCTGCAACTATTAAAGTAATACACCAGCTAGGGTTTTTTTTTTTTTTTTCCAGATGCTTGAATTTATCGATCATGTCACAATCATGTTAATCCTTTCAGATTGTGTCTCAAATTTCAACGGGAGCCAACGGAAAAACGTCCAATTTTTAACTTTGCTCTCACGTGATCAATCTTTGTGCTAATATATAGGAGTGTTTTCGGATTAAATTAATGTTATAATTAGAAAAACATTAGACACAAAATAAAATCTTTTATATATATCTTTGCTCAAAACTCTCAAATAATATTGTAGATCAGTTCAATATTTCATGCAGTATCTATATTTATGCTCAAAAAGGATTCGAAATGGAAAAGGCCGGATCCGAAAGTCAACATTCAGCAGCCTGAAAATTGGGCAGGACACGACACAAACTATCATGGCAATGTCAACAATGTGTAAAAGTTCTCCCACTAATACAACGACGACTCGCGCACTCAGTACCATATACCATGCATCAAAAACATTATAAAAGCAAAGTAGTGATCAAATCAAGCAGACGCTTTCAACAACCCTCCCAACCAGCTTCTAGCTCTAGCCCAGGCAACCATGGTGGAGAGGGATCAAGCCAGGCCTCTAGCCCCAGCTTTCGGGCGCCAGAGCAGCGACAATGATGCGGCTGCCCTACACATTCAGAAACTCCGTCGCAAACGGTGCGTCAAATGGTGCGGCTGCGTAGCAGCCCTCTTGCTAATTCAAGCCGTGGTGATCTTGATCCTTGTATTCACTGTTTTTCGCATCAAGGATCCAGTCATTAAGATGAACGGGTTCACAGTCACCAAGCTCGAGCTAATCAACGGTACGACTCCTAAACCCGGCACGAACATGTCTTTAACAGCAGATGTATCCGTGAAAAATCCCAACGTGGCATCGTTCAAATACAAGAACACCACCACAACTTTGTTTTACTACGGCACGATGGTCGGCGAGGCACGAGGGCCACCTGGTCAGGCCAAGCCAAGGCGAACGTCGAGGATGAACATCACGGTGGATATTATCACCGATCAGATTTTGTCCAATCCGAACCTGGCCGCAGATTTGAAGTCGGAGCTATTGTCAATGAGTAGCTATTCAAGAATACCAGGGAGAGTGAAAATGATAGGTATTATCAAGAAACATGTGGTTGTGAAAATGAATTGCACTATGACGGTTAATATCACAAGCCAGGCAATACAAAGTCAGAAGTGCAAGCGGAAGGTTAGCCTTTAGGGTTATAGATCGAGTAGGTTATTTGTAACTTAGTAGATGATGTGGTTATAGCTAAATGGATGGTGTTATTTGTAGCAGATATTTACCTTATCTATTCATATATGATCTTTTGTGCATAATTAATAATTAATATTATTATATATATATATTATATCATTGCTGACTTGATATATAGCTCATCAAATTATTTATTATTTTAAGAAAAATTTTATTTGCAAGTTGGTGTGGAGAATATGTCATTTTTATAGTACTGTTGATTTGATATATATATATATATATAATTTGATTTGTAAAAAAAAGTTAAAAAATAAAATTATCGACTTTGTATCCCTGTCTTTGCATGTCATGATCTGGCAAAAGAAGGCCTAACAAAGGGGTGGCTGCCGCTACCCCAAATTTATTTGGGATCCAAATGATCGTTGATCTGTCTGGCCTTCTTTGAGCCCCTAGCTACCTTAAAACTTAATTGAATCTTTTATTTGCAAAATAATTTAGAAAAATAGAAAGAATGAAGATGATCAAATCACAAACCGCCTGTAGATGGAAGTGAAACGTAATTTTGCATGAAATTATTATGTTTAAATAATTTTAAACGTTGTATATTTAATATAACATTTTATTTGTTTATAATATATAGTAATAAACGTAGAAAACTTATATCATTTCGAATTATCTCCCAAAAATCTCGTTTTATATATATTGAGCTAATTCATGTGTGGTCTAAAGTAAATAATCTACTACTGTTTAGATGGATTAAAACTAAACCATACATACAAGAAGAGGGGGTCATGATTGGAATAATGTAAATAATATACCACTGTTTCGTTGAGAACATGGTAACCAGTATCATTTTTTAAAAGAAAAAATATCACCTTATTAGAATTAAATTAGAGATACAAGAGGAGTGAGGGCAAAAATTGCTTATTTGTGGCTAGCTATTTTCTATAAAAATGACTATTTCTTGCTAAAAGTAGTTTGCTTTCATCACAAATAGTTATTATCGTCGCAAATAATCTGTCAGAAATGCTTATTTTTTTTGTAGTTAGGAGGGTGTGAGATACTTGTTCTCGTACAAAAACCTCACTACAGTGAGTACTGCAGTGCTCCAAAAGAGACTAAACAAATGAAAAGGAAAATAAACCATAAGTTTGGGTTCATGTTCAGCTGAGCTAAGGAGAAGACTGCAAAAGATAGACTGGTGTGATCCCATAAGCTGTGGATTGATTGGTTGAAACTTCAAAGTATAAGTACTAGGAAAAAGATTTTTGTGATTATTTGTTTGGGTGCATTCATATCACGAGAACTCCACTTCCACTACCTCCAATATGTAAGCAATTAAAAACATAGTGGATCGGAACAAGTACGAAAGACAAAAAAACTCGATCTAATTTGGTGGAACCTAATGAACAGTACTGATGATTGTATTGGGACTTGAGGTTCACACGACGTTGGTGGGAATGGGGTGGGATGAGATGCATTTTGGAGCTTAAGGTCAAGGAGGAGGAGTCTGTTGATCGATACCACACGTGTGGCGGCTAGTGGAGTCGCGGATTCATGACAGCGAACTGTGGAACTCATGATCATGTGCAGTATATATGGGTGGTGTCTAAGCCTCTTGATGCATTGATAAGATGATGGTGGTTCGACTTGGCTCATCTAATAAATTAAGTTTTGGAAAATGTTATGATATGACATGGGCGTTCATTTGAGGGTTAGAAAGTTACAAACCCGCACTTTTTCAATTAGTGGAAAGAAAAACAAAACCATACAAGATAATGAAATTATAACCAAAGAAATGGAGAAGGAAGAAGCTGGGACGAGATCAAATGGATGGGTTTTGACTTCTTTTTTTTTTTAGAGAGAGAGAGAGAGAGGGGGGGTTTTTTAGAGATAAAATTCTCTTTACTATGCTCACCAATATCCTTAGTTTAGAGCAAATTGATATATCAACCCTTCATTCTATGGTTAGGCATAAAATTGGCTACAAACTCCATTCTAAATTCTTGAAAGCTAAAGCCACGTTAAAAATATATATATCGGTGTAAAACTTGAAGTATTATGAAACCATTTCGACTGTCAATTTTGAAGAGTTACAAGTTGAAATGAAATTGAAAGAGAAAAACTTGTATTTTTTTGTATTAAATTCTACAATGGAAGATTCTATTTACAGATGAATGATGCCTTAGAAAGAAGGAAATTACAATAAATCAAATTTATTAATTGATTTACACAATTAACTAAATATAGTAGAGAATAAGTCATATTATCATACATATGCTAGAATATTATGCATATATTCTATCATAAGAATGGAAATATTGTAACATCCCTCTCAAACTTAAGAGAATGATGAAGATGTCATCTTGAGTTTGGAAATAAGATCATGTTGCCGCCCAAGTGGATTGGATTTAGTGAAAATGTTAGTGAGTTGATCTTCTGATGAGACAAAATGTAAGGATAAGGTGCTTTGTTGAAGATGATGTTGAATGAAGTGACAATCAAACACGATATGCTTGGTGTGCTCATGAATAACATCATTGTGAGCAATCTAAGTGGCACTATAATTGTCATAATAAAGCAGGGTGCATGCAAGCTGAGGGGCACCCATGTACGTCAAAAGGCAACATAACCACCAAAACTCAGAGGTTGTGCTAAAAAGTGCACGATATTCCATTTTGTGCTAGAGCGGGCGATGATAGATTATTTCTTACTACACCATAAAACCAAGGAAGTCCCAAGTAAGAAATAGTAGCTAGTGGTGGAGCATCTATCGGTGGGATTACTAGCTCAATCTGCATCAGAGTAAGCACCCAATTAAAGGGATGATTGAGAGGAGATGAAGACCAAGAAACAAGGTTCCCTTAACATAGCATAAGATACAAAGAACAACAACATAGTGAGTAGAGCGAGGGGCGCTCATGAACTGGCTAACCAAGTGAACGACATAGGAGATATTCGGTCATGATACAGTGAGATATATAAGACTATCAACCAACCGTCTGCAGAGTGTGGGATTAGAGAGAGGCTCACCATCAGTAGCAAGGAGCTTGAAATTTGTTTCAAGAGTAGTAGTGATATTTCTGTTGGTCAAACCACCCTTAGAGAGAAGATCAAATGCATACTTAGCCTGAGAGAGATAATAACCATTTGAACTAGAAACAACTTCAACCAAGAAAATAGTTAAGTTGGCTGAAGTCCTTCATCTCAAAGTTTTGGCTAAGAAAATGCTGAAAAGTGTGTATGCCTAGGATATTATCACTGGTGATGATCATGTTGTCCACATATAGCAAAACAAGAATAGTATTGGCAATAGTTGCTTGGAAAAACAAGGCAAAATCATGTGCACTAGGTAGAAAACCTTACTAGGAGATCACAGAGCTAAATTCGGTGAACCAAGTTCTATGAGCTTGTTTATAAGGCATGATGAAGCCGATAGACTTTATATGGAGGGTGCTCATAACCTAGAGGAGGTTGCATATACACTTCTTCTATAAGATCACCATTAAAAAATATTTTTTACATTCATCTGGAATAAGGTCCATTGGCGAACTGCAACCACTACAAGCAAAGATTGAATTGAGGTAAGTCTAGCAATGGGAGCAAAAATATCTTCATAATCAATACCGTATTCTTGGGTGAAGCCTTTCACAACCAGACAAAATTTATATCGTTCTACTAATCCATCTCCTCGAGTATTGGTTTTGTATACCCACTTGCATCCAACGACAGACTTATGACGAGGAAAATCCATCAGATTCTAAGTATGGACTTTTGTAAGTGCATCTAATTCTTCATACATAGCTTTTTACCAAGGAGGATCAGTTTGAGCCTCACAATAAATGTGAGGTTCATGAAGAGTAGCAAGAGAAAAAAAAAAAAAAAAAGCAATGACAATCTCAGAGATGAGTGGGAGGGCTCTTACCCGACTAGAGTGACGAAGATAAGAAACTGGAGGGGACTAAGGGAGTGATGGAACAAAAGGACCAACAGACGTATCAACAAGCCTGGAAGAAGCCGAAGATGGAGTGTCTGTAGAGCCCGTATTACAAGCAATACCATCAAATCACTTATTATCCAAATCAATATAAGGTTTAGTGAAGACAAAGAGATGACTGAGGGAGGTAGAGCAAAAATGTGAGAGATTGGTGAAAAACTTGTGTTCCCAAAAAGCCACATGACAAGAGAGCCGAAGACGTTTGGTGGTGGGGTCACAACATTGATATCCTTTTTGTTCAATGTCATAACCAAGAAAACAATATAGCCTAGAATGAGACTCAAATTTGGTGCGTTCATTGGGAGGAAGAAGAACAAAGTAGGTACAACCAAAGATATGAAGGGAATTATAGTCAGGAATGATAGTATAGAAGCTTATGCGGAGTTTTGTTGTGAATTGTAGGAAAAGGAACATGATTGATGGTATAGATAGCAATAAGGGCTGCTTCACTCCAGAAACACTCATGGAGAGAGGCATATATGAGAAGAGAGTGAACGATGTCCAAAATATGACGATGTTTACATTCTACACAACCATTTTGTTGAGAAGTGTAAGGGCACGATCAGTGAGAGACAATACCATTCTGTTGTAAAAAAATAAAATTTCTTGTTGTATTCCATGACATTATCTGAACTAAAAATCTTGATGGTACAAGAAAACTGAGTTTGTACTATGTTGTGAAAGTTTTGATAGACTTTAGAAAGTTTAGATCAATGTTGTAATAAATATATCCATATAAAACAAGAATAATCAATAATCACCAATAAAAAGAACAAAATAACAAGACCTTCTCTTAGTGGGTATGGGCAAGGGACCCCATATATTAGAATGAACAATGTCAAAAGGTGCAGAAGAAAATGATTCACTTATATTAAATAGTAAATGAGTTGGTTTTGTTGGTTTCCCTAAGTGTCAAAGAACACAATCAAATTTATGGAAATCAATTAAACCAAAATGACTACTAGAAGCTAAGAAATGGAGACGAGGAAACGTAGCTTGACCAATATGAGAATGTCACAGGGTTGAGATCGTGGTGAGAACAATGGATGAGGTACAGATGGTGGGAGGAAGGTGTATGTAAGAAGGTTCAAACAAATGTCCAATCTTACGGCCGATCCCAAGAAGCTGACCCGTCTATGAATCCTACACATCACAACCCTGGTTAGTGAATTTAACCTCAAGACCTAGTTCACAAAGCTGACCAACATCAAGAAGGTCAAAAGTGGATTTGAGTATTAAGTATGTGTTTGCAATAGACAGATATAGTGGAAGATGAAACGAACCCAATATGAGTGACAAGCATGTGAGAACCATTAATAATGTAAATGACAAGTTTGGAAGTAAGCACGGTTATTGGAGAGTTATTATGAATCAAAAGTCATATGGTTGCATCAAGCAAAATCTAGAAGCCAAGAAGACATACCTGGGGTGGCAAATAAGGCAATAGAAGAGTGGGATAGAACTTGGTGGATTAAGGCCTCAGCATTAGCTGCAGTAAGATGAGCAGGCAAAGATGTACTCTAAGACGCCAGATAAGACTCAAAAGTAGAAGATGTAGAGAAAGCGACGACAGATGTTTGGTTGATTAGATCGTGAGACTTATTCTCATTTTGCAACTTGCGACAATCACTAACTTGATGACCCTGACACCGCAATATCTGCCAAAGAGTGATAGAGAGGAGGAGTGTGATTATGATAAATATCTGGAACCAGGTGAAGGAGTGCAAACTCCATATCATGAGGAAGGGTGGGCGGCGCCCACCCATCGGCTATCATAATCCCACAACCCCTTATTCGTCCACCGCTTTTTCTTCATCTTTTTCAACATTGCTTTTTGGTTGATTGTCTCTTCATTTCTTGAGTCTTGTGTATGTTTTATCTCTTTAACACCATTTACAAAATTTTTAAGAATTGTGATGGGGTATTGTTATGCATTTCCTACGTACTCTCTTTGAAAAAAGTGAGGGTTATCATTAAAAAAAAATTAAGTGAATTTCAAATCTATCTATTTTTTTAAAAGAAGTATGCGAGAACTGCATTTACGTTGATGATGAGTTGTGCTATTGCATAATCCAGTTAAAAAAAATAAAAAAGTAGTCATCCGGGGTTTCCTTGATTATTTTGCCTTTATCTCATTCAATTCGCGCTTGTGGTACTCATAACGACCATTATGCACATTAGTAGTTAATCTATTTGAGAGTAACTTTACTTTCACGCTTGGTTTACTTTAATATATATTCAGTTTATATTGGATACTTGAAAATTGCCAAATCCAATACGTATTAGTTTATAAAATAAAAGAAATGTAATCAACCAAACTCATAACCAAAAGAAGTACAAATATTTTTTCTTTTATTTTTAAAAAGAAATAGGGAATCTTGTGAACGTTTGACATAAATGAAATGATTTAAATTTTAAATCTTCAGGTTAAGAAAATAAAATAAAATAAAATAAATAGAGAAAATGTAAGCATTGGACCATTGACAACAATTATACGTACGGGACCTAAATGATTAGATAAGCAAACAGAAATTATCGCATTCCATCTGTGCTGCAATTAATTCAGAAGTGGTGTTTTTGTGGAGTATGAGGATTCTAGATGTTCAAACTCAAAGTGGTGACAAAGTAGTCAAGTCATTCACATTGACTTGGAAATTATTTGTGTTTCTACTCCTCTACAGACAGACACATATATATTACATAAAAATTTAAACAAAAATGCTACTCTCACCTACAGTTGACCAACAGTTGGTTTTCGATTGGATTCAGACAAAGTTTTTTTTTTTAGTAATTAAGGAAGTATTTTTAATAATATTGTGATTTTAAAAAAATGTTTAGGACTATAAAAAAATGAATGAAAAAAAATAAAAAAATAAAATTTTTTTGCTCTTATCGGACCTGTCTCATGCTAATATTGCTCAAATTTAAAATGATAGGAAGAAGTAAATTCTAATATTTAAATTCAAGATCTTTGTTTTAATGTAATGTGAAATCACTATTTATTCCAAAAATTAAATCGATGTGAATATATTAATTCAATTACTTGTATTATATCTTACAAATCTCAAAGTGAAGTATGGTGGGAGTTGTCTTCCAGTTCAATTATCCCCTATGTAGGCCCAAATTTGTTGTCCACTACAAGATTAAAGTGGACTGATCCCTCTCTAATCAGTGTAATTGTTGAAAACTTGAAGCACCATGGCTGCTGACTGGATTTAATATTATAGTCAACCATTTTGCAAGGACTTTCCCAACATTATAAACAATAATGACAACAATACTAGTTTAGCAAAAAATTAAGTACTATCTCAGTGCTTATGATCACCCCTTCGTCCCAATTTATTATTATTTTCTAATTGTCTTTTAAATATATTCCAAAATGGTTGTAATCCATTACTACCTCCCTTTTTTCTCTTTTTAACTTTATTTCTTTTTATTAACATAACAATATTTTCATTAAAATTTATATTATGTATAATTCATAATATGCAGCGGCATATATATATATATATGGTTTATGAAATATAATAATGTCTTGATCATTTGTTATGAATAACCATACCAAAATAAGGGAGTAATGGTTTAGATCTATTGAGAGTTATAGATTTGGAGGAACATATTGATTTTTGAAAAATTGTTCTCATCAGTCACTATTTATCATCTCACACCTCACATCTTATGAAAAATACACTCACCCCCAATGAAAAATACCCTCACACCCTATGAAAAAGCTATAAGTGTGGAGTGTGAAAATGAATAGTAGCTGATGCATAGCATTCCTCTTGATTTTTTAATACATTTAGGATGGGAAAATGGATGGCATGTAAGAGCACTAGTAGTGGGCTCAACAAACTTTAAACAAAATTTGACTAAGAAATCCACTTTACAAATTTAACTAGTTACTTTTTAACAACATCAAATAACATGCTCAACAAATTTTTCAATATTCTATTAAAATATTGATTTTGAACTTTTCATTTATTTTAATTCTAATTGTAATTTGAATTATTCCAACGGTTATATTTTTTAACGGCTATATTTCTTCAATGGTTATATTTTCTAACGGCTATATTTCTCCAACGGTTATATTTTTTAAATGCTATATTTTTAGGGACGCCATAGATAGATTATTTTAATCTACTTCAAGCAAAATAAATAAAAATAAATTAAAAAATATCAAGTAGTTCACAAAACAAGCAAAAAATAGAAAATAATAAAAATCGTTTTAGAGAACAAATTGTTTACCTGGGAAGAAGTTGACAATTTCTTTACTTGAGAAAAGCAACGGGAAAGGAAGAGAGCTGTGATTATTTGTTGGAGTTTTTCTACTGTGCGGGAGAGAGAAGCAGCGGGAAAGATAATATTTTAGTCAGAAGTAATATTTGGCTAACCTTTATTAACTCAACAAATTTAGCCAACCCATTCATCTGAAATTAAAATTATTGTACATTTAGCCAGCCCATTGTTACACTTTATTTTGCACTTTAGTTATTCTTTAACTAAAATTTGATTTTAGCTAGCCCACGACTAGTGCTCTAACATGACTCACTCATTCCTTCCGAGAGCCAATGTAGGAACGAGGAAATGACAAAATCCGGGTAACAACTTTATCTTATAAGTAGTACTACATGTGCATACAATATTATATGTACTACGTGGCAATCTATTTATCTGTATTTTTATTTTAAAAATCAAATATAAAAAGAGTAATAGTAAAGTAGTAATTCTATCATTATTCTATTAATTTGGTATCTCCACTCTAAATAACTATTTCTCCGTGACAAAAGCAAAGATCAAAACTAGGGCAAAAACATGTAAAGGTCCATCCAGAAGGGATGCCCAAAAATCAAAGCCTAGATCAGAAACTCTCACAGTCTCTGCCCACTCTCCTCACAAGAAAATATTGAAATTTGAAATCAACCATAGTCTTCTTCTCACTACACCCAGACCCAAAAGAATTAAATGCAGCAGCTGGAATACCCACCCACCCTCCCTCCCCAGAGGCAATTCGCACCCCCCTAATTTCCTCCCCTCTCCCTCAACAAATGGCTAAATCCCTTCCTTCTCCTCCTCTTCTTCTTCCGTCATCCCTCTCCCAATGTCCACCCCAACCACAACCAGCACAAACTACCTCACTAACGTTGGCCTCGGCTACGCCATCGCTATCGCTCTCGGCTTCCTCCTCCTCCTCTCCACTCTCCTCCTCGCCTCATACCTTTGCTGTCGCTCCCATCGGTCTTCCAATAACCCCATCAACAATGGCAGGAGCAACAGTCATAACGCCAACCCCAGTGACGGTATCATCCTTCCCCGCATAATCTTCGTCGCCGAGGACGAAGACGGAGAGACGCTTGATGAGAACGTCGCCGTCGGGATCGACCAGAGCGTCATCAACTCGTACCCCAAGTTCCCGTACTACTGCAAGGATGGCAACATGGGTACCAATAGTTCGACGTGTTCGATCTGCCTGTGCGAGTACAAGGATTCGGAAATGCTCAGGATGATGCCCGAGTGTCGCCATTACTTCCATTTGTACTGCATCGACCCCTGGCTGAAGCTCAATGGGTCGTGCCCGGTTTGCCGGAACTCGCCGCTGCCGACCCCGCTGTCCACGCCGCTCTCGGAGGTCGTGCCACTCTCGCAGTACGCCGCGGATCGGAGGCGGAGGAGGTGATAGATTTGTGGGTTTTTTTGTTTCCCTTTAAATCTTTCTTTTTGGGTAGTGGGTGGTTTGGGGCTTTGCTGTTTGGGTTGTTTGTTTGTATGGTTGCTGACTGGGAAAATTGTATATTTTTGGATTAGTTTAGGTATTCGGCTTTTCCTAGGGTCTTTGTGTTACTTAATCATGGTTTCAGTGATCGAAATTAGAGCATAAAGAGTCCCTTTTTTTTATCTTAGAAAGAGATGGTTGTCAGTGTTTCACAGACATGGAATTCTGGAATTTTATCATTTTTTTTTTCTAAATGCTTGGGTAACTGGGTTGTACATGTGCATCAGTTTAGTTTAATGCTCTTCAATATGGCGTATGAAATTCCACCAGTTAAACACATCCTTCTACATGACGAGTAAATCCATATTCAGTCTTTCTGTAAGTTTAACGGACAACCTAAAGACAGGGAGGTGTTTGGATGGAACAGTTCTGTAAGTTGAGTAGTACAACGGGATGCAGTTCCTCACTAGTGCTTGCTCCCACAAGAATCAAGATCATGATGGGGCCTCTAGATTTGTATCATTGCCAGAAGGCCCAGAACTGTTGTACTCTGATGGTCTGTTTTAACATAAATTGAGGGACAATGTGCAGTTTGAGTAAAAGACAAAGTACCTACCCCGAGAAAAAAGAAAAAGAAAAAAAAGAATAGAAGAATATTGAAGGGGTTGACCAGTTGTCTTGAAGTAATACGAAGTTCTAAGAAGGGCAAGTAATTCAAATTAACAACTCGAACTGCTTGGATAATCCTACCGAGAAGAAAACCAAAATAATAAAAAAAATAAAATCTGTTGACTCTGATCTCAATATCCATTTCTTCAGCAACACTTAAAACTACATGGTACAAGTTTATAACTTCAGTTAGGTTCAAAGGCCCCGTCCCCCTCCCTCCTCTTTTCCTGGCAAAGTTTTCAGCTTAGAATCTCAGGTATATCGTTCAAACCATTTTGCTCTTTTGCTTTTTTGTCAGTCCAAATTCTGTTTTTTATCGCTTTCATGGATTACTGATTTATTGCTGTAAAGATCATTTCAGTTTCTGTAAATGCTGTTGTCGCTGTTCCTTCTGCTGAAAAGAACTCTGGGAAATTTCAGTGTACAGTTTTTGAAGTACAGAGATGCCAAAACCAAACAATTTTATGACGTTAAAAGCGTGGAGAGGGCGGCTTCACAGGCCAATCCTTTTATTGGTTATCTTTGCTATTCTCATGTCCATTGTCACCTTATCCAAATTCTACTCTGTCAGATCTCTTTTTCCTACCAATACTTTCTGCAACCACATGAAGCCTGAGAGCCGAAATGGAACTGGAAGTGAAGTACGAATTACTATCCAAGCAGTAATTCAGAAAATCCAACTAGAGATGAGCACGATGAGAGATATGCCGACCAACTCATCCTCATCAGCATCTCTATCGAGCTACAGTGCATTTCTTGCGGATATCCTTGCGCTCATTGAGTCGACACATGCGTCTTTACCATCCAGTGAAGATCCTCACCAGCATGACAGTGGAAGGAGTAGTCTCCATACTCTATCCAATGAACCTGCAGATTATTTCTTCATTGAAGAGATGCGTAAGTATGTAAGAATGAAGCCCAACAGACTAGGTAAACCGAATTTCATGGGAGCAAATGGAACTTTCACTAGCATCGACCATGCTTGTTTTGCTGTGCAGAAGGAGCTTGAGGAGTATATGGATTACGACATTGGTGAAATCTGCAATGATGATTGGAAACTAGCTCAAAAGCTGATGATTCATGGCTGTGATCCGTTACCAAGGAGGAGATGCTTCTCAAAAGCCCCAAAGCTATATAGCAGGCCATTTCCCATCAACGAGTCCTTGTGGAAGCTCCCCAACAATAGAAATGTCTGATGGAGTCAACACCGATGCAAGAACTTCACTTGCCTGGCCAGCAATTCCACTGGAAAGGGATTCTTCAAATGTACAGATTGTTTCAACCTTTCGCATCACGAAATTCCCAGATGGATTGAACAGTTAAACTTGCAGCCGAACTCAAATCTGACTGCAGATTTCCTTATACCTGAAGTGCTAGGAATTAAGCCTGGAGAGATCAGAATTGGATTGGATTTCAGTGTTGGAACTGGGACTTTTGCTGCAAGGATGAGGGAGTTCAATGTCACAATAGTCTCAGCAGCTATCAATCTGGGGGCACCCTTCAATGAAATGATAGCTCTTCGAGGACTTGTTCCTCTCTACTTGACAATAAATCAACGGCTCACCTTCTTCGATAACACTCTCGATATGATTCACACGACAGGGTTTCTTGATGGCTGGATTGATTTTGTGCTTCTGGACTTTGTATTGTATGATTGGGATAGAGTTATAAGGCCTGGGGTTTGTTGTGGATTGACAGCTTTTTCTGTTTGAAAGAAGATCTGGATGATTATTTAGAAGCCTTCAAGATGTTAAGGTATAAAAGACATAAATGGGTTGTGGTTCCAAAGCTGGATAGAGATGATAGCGAGGTATTCTTTTCAGCTGTATTAGAGAAGCCACCTCGACCTTTCAGATAATCATATAGTGTTGCATCCATTCATGCTCATGATAATTCTACTTCTTTGATTTAGTCTAGTTGCCATAATGTTGGTGCTTGAATATTTGACAGGAGTAAGCATCTAAGATATCCTGAGAATACCTCACTACTATTAATTATTTTATTATTATTTTTCAGATACTTTCACTACTATTTAATATTTTATCATTACGATTTCATTACTATTAACAGAATACATCAGAATATCTAACTATCCAAACGAAACCTAAATCTCAAAGCTATTTCAACAAATTGAAACAATTTGAAGATATTGTGAATGTGGTGTAATAATTTTGGTATTTCCTTCAAAGTGTCTAAGAGATATTATATTTGCAAGTTGGTATGGAGGATGGACCATCCACATGATAGAAATCTAATTTTAGAAGAAGTTCACTTGCAAATTATATCATGTATTTAATTATTAAATTGGTCTTGTTTGTTTTCAAGATCAAAATATAAAATTTTAAAAATTTTGAAAATCTTTCATCCCATCATTACAACTTTTTCAAATCTTCGTACAAAATAAAATAAATAATTTAATTTTTTCAAATCCCAAAACAAATATAATATTAAAAAATATATTCTAACAATACTTTATTCAACTTTTCAACTTTAATCTCATTTTATCTCATCTCTAAAAACAAACGAGGCTAAGTAGCAACCACTCAATCATTGATTTTGCATTAGGGTCAAAAGCTTTGAGTCAAAATAGTACTTTATTAGTGAAGACATACTTTATGAATGAGCATCCAATGAAGTAAGATACTTTTTGGTTAAAATGATAGGATAGATTATATAAGTAGAAAAGAGAAATCAAAACTGTTCAATTACAACTCATATATAATGATGGGTGACACTTGAAGAAGCAAATCTCTCTCTCTCTCTCTCTCTCTCTAATACCTATCTTCCCTTCATACATTTTTGTGTATGTTATCGGATTTGTGTATCATATTTTTAATTTTTTATTATTATTTTGTTTAAAAGAAAAAAAGAAAAATCAAGTGATAGTTTGTAAATTGTACATTGATCGAGGTTTTTTTAAATAAATATTTATTTCATTTCATAAATTTACCATATAACATCTATTATCTTATTTTTAATATATTTGCTGCAAATAAGTCAAAAAAAGAAGCCATACGAATCAAGTAGAGTTAGAATCTAATTTTGAATAATTTCGTTCTTAAAAAGAATTTGGGACGATTTAGGGAGTAGCCATTGGCCACTGACGTGGACGGTGGAACCCACCCTGATTTATAATCCCACCGACCCTTCAAAAGGGGGAATCAGCCGTCCATTTCCACCTTCTCTCCACTCATATTCAGCCACGTGTCTCTCACTCTGGTGGCTTTCCGTAACATCCACCGTCCACCACGGCATGTACTGTTTTGGCATAAAGTAAGCTGACTGTCGTTTAAAGGATACTATAGAAAAATGCGCCGTCAAATCTAACGTCGCCGCATCTTGAACGTATCTGTTCCAACGCCGTCAATGTTTGCGGTCACAAATTCTCCGAAGCACTAGGCTCGCTTCCCAAACCTGGGGCTCGGGCTCGGCGTGATTACCTCCCAGACAGTCACGATCTCACCTCATTACTCGCCTTTTATAAATATCTCACTGAGATTTCTCATTCGAATCCTATTTTTCATTTCAATTTGTTTATGGTTTTTTGATTATCTTCTTTTGTTGGGAGCTTCGGTGTTCGGAAAGAATGGCGGATCAGTCTGAGAGTGCCGGTTCGACAGTCGAGTCGGTGACGGAGAAGATAAGCGAGAAGATTCACGCGCACGACTCGTCTTCATCGGATTCGGTTGACGAGAAAACGGTCTCGCCATCCTCGTCGGCGAAAGCCAAGGTTTTCCGTCTTTTCGGGAGGGAGAAACCGGTTCACGAGGTTTTCGGCGGAGGAAAGCGTACGGTCAATAGTCTCCCTCCTTTAGATTACATCTTGATATGATATGGGATATGTTATCAGATTGAGTAGGCATTACCTGGCCGTGTTTTTAAATTACCTTTTGTAATTTTTTTTTTTTTGGAACTATTAATCCTTTTTGAAGCAAGAGGATGATCCGATATGCGTGCCAAAAGAGTACTTAGTCCGATTTCTGCTTTTTTATCGAAAGTGATGGGAGTACTTTTAAAATGAGAGGAAACCTATGCGTTTGGACTTTTTTTAGGAACATAAGCCTGGTTTTGTTATTTGTCAAATTTTGCTCAATGATCTATATCGTCATTGAGCTAATTTGGCGAATTGTGTTTTTAAATCTGTCATAAAGCTTATAAGCCCGGTTTTCTTGCTGGTGAAATGTCGAAATTGGTATGCAAACATTGGATTTGAAGTATGTTTCTTGAGAACCCATCATAAGTGATCTTAAAATTCACGTTGAATCCTTTTCTTTTTCTTTTTTGTTGCTATCGATATTCACATCAAATCTTAAAAATCCGATTATAGGTCAGAAAGTTAGCTGAATGAGCTTTTTACCTAATTTCTGAACTTGTTGAGACGATTAATATTTCCCTGGTGACTTTTAATGTTTCCCGGAAGATTGCAATTCTGAAGTGAAAGAATTTATCTTTTCTT
>QEOT01124036.1:10524-67825 GCA_003123785.1 Pterocarya stenoptera
AAAAAAAAAAAAAGTTTGCGAGCAGATCTGGGAAACAGAGGCAGCTAAAATGTGGTGAGTGACTTACAAGGGCATCACTAGAGACGGTTCTCCTCTGCTCTTTCTTTTGGGAGGCTCTTCCAAGCAAACACAAAGCAAACAAATTGCTCCAGCAAAGACAGTCTTGAAAATAGAGGGAGAAGGGGGAGAGCGTTTTCAGAGCTAGTGGTGCGACATTAAAATCTTCTCCGGGTGACTCTGATTCCTCTGTTTTAGGGTGAGAGAAAGGGGATGAAAATAGAGACGACACCTGGAGAAAGCGTGGGTTTGAATTAATTTGCAATAACAATGAAAATGGAGAAGACGAATTTGGTGAAGAAAGGGGAATCGGGAAATGTGACTACTGTACAGGTCAAAATTGATGGGGTGGGCGGAAAAGAAAATTATAAGTGCGTTTTGGCGCCTATCGCTTTAAAACACATTGCGGCGATTTTTGTTTCGTCCCAACAAGTTTACCACATATTGCAGCGATATTTAGTCGCCGCAAAGACTTAAAATCGCTACGATAAGATAACTACACGGTGACTCAAAATTCGCTGCAACTAAAAATTTTTTGCGGCTAGTATTTCGCCACAATAGGAGTAAAAATAACTGCAATAAGATATTTTGAAAAAGTTGATGTGAGAACTGTGTGGTGACTCACAATTCGCTACAATTAAAGACCTATTGCAGCGATTTTATTTCCAACAGCCAGAAAATTGCCACAATAGGTCCTTTTTCTTGTAGTGTTGGAAATATATTTATTCACGCAAATCACACTTTTGATGTGTAAGTTTGCTACATCAACTCTACTTTGATCAATTTAATATAATGAGTCTTATAATAAATAGTACGTTGAACACGAAACTTGAAAATAACATAAAGCTATTATATACACAATAGAGGGGATATTCTCATCCCTTGCTTTGGGTTGGGCCCGATCAAGAGACTAAAGCCCATACTGGCTCAAGTTGCACCCCTCCTGCAGGCCCAAGAACCATCATTATGATCAGCCCACAAGCTGCACAAGAAGATTGAAGGTGTCCTAGAGTGAGAAACCTGTCGAGGGAGACAGACAAGACCCACTGACCCTAACACCCCCCTCAACACCTCGTATTTAAAGATTAAAGCCAGCAAGTGAATGGGGATCACAGACAACCCTCTATTCCCTGACGAAGGGAACGGGAAGTGACTGTACCCTTCGCCTGCCATCAAGACACCACTCAGGGAGCCACGTCACATTAAAGATTACCACGGCCTGGCAACTATGTGCAGGACACTGACGCCGGACACAGAGTACAAGCCTGGCAACTGTGTGTAGGACACTGACCCTAACACAAAGTTGGACACCAAGTAAGAATACAGATTATTCTATCTAATTCTGAGGAAAACCTCACCATCCTGCGGGAGTTAATCGACCGAGCGGACGGCCTCATCTACGCTAAAGACACACTCTGGGCCTTGATTGCCCCAAGGAAATCCGAGTTGAAACAGGTTGACATGAAGTCTAATGCATCGGGACAGTCCAAGGCCTCGAAAAAGCACAAAAAAGGACAACAGAGTGGGAGAAGAGGTGAAACCGCCCATTCAGGAGGCCTAAGCGCCTGACATGCCTCAGTCAGTCTGGCCACGCAAGAAGGAGACAGACCAAGCACCTAGGGAACTGAAAATCGTGACAGAAGAGAAGGTCATTATTACACCTATCACCGCGACGACACTCACAACACTGAGGAGTGCTACATCCTCAAACGGAGAAGGGAAGAGTGGGAGCACCTCACCGCTCTGCATCGTATGGACCAAAGGAGGGAACGAGAACAAAACCGTGGAAAGCTTGAGAGGGAGACAGTCACACGCAACCCAGGCGTAGGGAGAGAGACTGGCACATTCAAGTGCCTGTCAATCAGATGATTATGTGCCGCTGGAGTGCCCTCGAAAATGGAAGAATTCCTACCCTACATGTACGGTAAGAATTGAGGGGTAACTGGAGCGGATATTCTCATCCCTTCTTTTGGGTTGGGCTCGAACAAATGACTAAAGCCCATCCCAAACCGAAAGCCCAGGAACCATCATTGTGGCCGTCCCACGAGCTACACAAGAAGAATGAGGGTGTCCTAGCTCGAGAAACCTACCGAAGGGTACAGACAAGACCCGCCAACCCTGATACCCCTTGTGACACCTTGCATTTAAAGATCAAAGTTAGCAAGTGAACGGGGATAGCAAACAATCCTCCATTCCCTGACAAAGGGAATGGAAAGTGACCACAAAATTTGCCTACCATCAAGACACCACTTGGGGAGCCACACTGTATTAAAGACCACGGCTTGGAGGTTGTGTGTAGGATATTGATCCTTGATGCAGAATATAGGCCTGGCAACTATGTGTAAGACACTAAGCCCTGGCACAAAGTCGGACACCAAGTAAGAATTCGGATTCTTCTCTCTAATTCTAAGGAAAATCCTCTAAGGAAAGAGCACTAACTTTGGCGTTCTCTGGAAAAACCTCGAGCCCCCATTTCTCCTACATTGCAGGCGAATGAACCCAGTACTCGGTGTACAAAACACGTCATCAACACATGACAACATATTTTTCCAATAATTTAGCATTAAGAATGAAAACACTTGAAAAATATATAGTTGAACATCCAAAGGATAAAACATAGAGGTAACCAAAGAGGGGGACAGAAGAAAGAAACATATTCTGTATTATGTATTGCAGTATTTTGTACAAAAAAATTATTTGATTCCCATAAATCATAAAATAAATTATTAACTTGAGAATGCCAAGTCAATGATTCACTTCAAGTTTTAGAGTTTGAATTTCCATTTGGCCTTTGCAAGGCAATATGGTTCACACATTATTAAGATATTACATGATTACGTTGATTGTTGTCATTGGCTATATATATATATTGAAATTCTTGATCTGGCAATGCATGAAATGAACGAGTTAGGGCTGTGCAAATCCTCTATCAGCTTCGACTTCGGCCGACGTCCGCTCTAACTCTGGTTTTGACTTTGATAGAGTTAGAGTAGTTGGAATTCTAAGTCAGAGTCCCTCCGAAATTTAGTGTCAAAGTCGGAGTCGGAGTTCAAAGTCCACTTCTCCGACTCCGAACTCCAACTTTGTAAAAAAGATTCAGATGTAAAACGACATCGTTTTACTTGAATTTTTTTTAGTAAAGCTAACAAAACAACGTCGTTCCATTTCAAGTGGAACAACGTCATTTTTTGCATATAGGGGTACAAAACGCAGGACCCCCTTCTCTCCCTCACTTTTTTGCGAATCTTCTCTCTCTATGTTTTTCTTCTCGTACGTCGTGTCGTGTCGTGCCGTCGTCGCGAGCCCAGTCCCACCATAGACTACTTTCCGTCTACCTTTACGACGCCATAAGTATATTACCACCTTCTGATTTGATTCGCAATTGGTCTTTGATTTGTGATGATTCCAAAATTTAGGCCTCCTGATTTAATGATCCAGTTGATTTTGTTGTTTGAGGGCTACCTAATTTTGTTGCCCTATTGTGGAACTTCAATTTTTATGGATTTTCTCCCAATTTCGATTCCGTGTATAATGGCCATGCATATTGAAATTTGATTTGCAAATAAGTTAGCCATATCAGAATTGATTCAATTGAAGGTAGTCATATTGAAATTTCAGTATGGAGTGTTTTGCAAATATTGAAATTTAATTAATTATGCTTGCTAGATATATATTGTACGTGATTATTGAGGATATAAATAAATAAAGCTGCATAGAGTCATGGGATAATATGATAGGCAATGTGGATATTGAATTTTTTCTTTTAGCTAGGAGGGTGTTAAGATACATTGTGAAGTGTCTTTGATAAATAAATAAAGCTGCATAAAGGCACTACACGAGATGCATTGCTTGAGAACGTGCTGGGTTGGCTGAAACATACTGGAATCAGTGTCTCAGCTTTGATCTTGCGTTTGTTTCTCAGAAAATAATACAGTTTAAAACAGACGAGACATGAGAGAGATACATGACAGACAAGAGGGAAGGGGGGGCGGCTTTGGAGTTAGGAGTTGGGAGCGCTTTGCCAGCAAAGTGGACTATTTTTTCTTAACTCCTTTCTTTGGAGCAAACTTGACTTTGGTCTTTTGAGTATATTGATGGATTGGATAATTCATGGTTGAATTTGATAATATCTATTAAAACATTATTTCTTAGTAGAACAATAAATTAAAAATATTGTGAAATGATCTATCGGGTAAATTAGTTTGCAAATATATTAAGATTTTTGCTTCAAGCTGATCTTGTGGCACGTACTGTACTACTCCATTCTCAATCTAAACAATGTTCATCACAATTTCACAACTTTGACTGAATAAAGTTAATAAAAATATCGACATTAGAGTTTTATGCTGCAGCTTTCTTATGGTAGTATTATCATGCATGCACAGACTTATGGTATAATATATATATATATATATTTATATATATGGGTTTAGTGAATTAAGGCCCCATTTGGATGATGAGATGATTTTATATGAAAGTTGAATAAAATATTGTTAGAATATTATTTTTTTTAATATTATTATTGTTTTGCGATTTAAAAAAATAGAATTGTTTATTATATTTTGTGTGAAAACTTGAGAAAGTTATAATAATGAAATGAGATGAGATGAGATGAGATGAAATCATTTCTGTATCAAAACTGGGCCTAAATGTAAATTAGTTGGCTTTGATGGAGGCAATAACCTCAGGATGAAACCGTTTCTATATCCAAACTGTGCCTAAATGTAAATTAGTTGGCTTTGATGAAAGCAATGACCTCAATTTTGAGAAGTTTTGCAAATAAATGAATTTTTTCGATCAAGATATATTGTTTTGCTATTTCAATTGGTTTGCATTTCTCTTATTATTATTTTGATTTGAGAGCATCTTTTTCTTTCATTTTTAACAATTTTTTGTTATGTATCTATATATATCCCAAGGATTTACAACCTAGAAAACCAGCTTGCTAGGTGGAGGTACTCCCAAACTTATATGCACAGATACCGCTTGACTCTAACCAATGTTGGTCCATAACATACTTTTACTTTTACTCTACAATCTAAATAGATTGCATGTCGCATTTACTTGAAATTAATAGATTCAGTACACTACACTAAAGACAGTCCATAGGAAGGCCCAAAGAGAAGCAACTTTCAAAGGCTACTGTGCTGCAGAATTTTATGAGTGGCCAAAACTCATCCTTTTTTATACTTTAACATGCTCAATGGATTTACTACTATGAAGTACAGTTATAGGATATATATATGCGGTACATGTTGTTTTTCTTATAATTTGTTTGCTTTTAATTTATTTTTTCAGCACAGTTGATATGGATATGAATGTTACATGTATTGGGAAATCGTCCACAAGGGGATGCCACAGCTCTTACACTAACATGTACTTCCACCCATAGACCCACATCTAGAGCAACTACTACCTGTGCAAGTAATCAAGTCCCAATAGATACAGAAGATGAGAGTACTCGATCAACCACCACGACCTTGTAAAAAAAAGGTTGTGGACATGAGAACATTTCATCAAAATTCTTGATGATAGTGAGAATCTGTAGACAAGATGTCATCATTGTGGGCAACTTTGAAAAAGCAAGGCACCTCTATATTAATAGAACATCTTACAGGTTACCAATGGTATAAGATACACAAGGGGTTGGCGACCAATGACTAGACGAAACTTAGTCACGAACTTCTACGGCCACTGATGGTATGCAAAGTAAGATACTATCAATGCCTCAATACAATGAGAAGATGTTGAGGGGTTGCTTGCGAAAATGATCATCTATGATGAGATGCCTTTTACCACATTGAAAAAAATGCTTCCGTAAATTTGTCTACACTCTTAAGCCACGATTTCTCATACCTTCACGGTATACCACGATGCGAGATTGTTTGAAAATGCATACCGATGAGAAGAAAGAGATGAAGAAAATGTTTATTACCCTTGGTCAGAGAGTGTCATTTACGACTTATACATGGACCCCCATACAGAATGTTAACTACATGTGTATCACAACCCACTTTATTGACATTGAGTGGACGTTGCTTGAGTGGATTATTGACTTCAAAGAAATTGTTGATCACAAGAATTCACCTATCAAGACAGAGATCGATGATTGTATAAAGGATTGAGGGATTAGAAAAGTGCTTTGTATCATAGTTGACAATGTCAATGCCAATGACACTGTAATTGATTGGTTTAGGCGAAATACAATGGTAAAAGAGGATATCATTCGTGAGCAAGAGTTTATCCATGTTCGATGATGTCCTCATATCATCAATCTCATAGTTGCCTAGGGGTTGAAGGAGGTTAATGATTCCATTACCAAAGTCTGCAATCTTGTGAGATATGTGAGGGCTTCCCCCCAAAGGCTTGACAAGTTTAAGGTAATAATAGAATAGCTTGAGATCTCATCTTCTAGCATGTTGAGTTTGGATATTCCAACTCGATGGAACTCCACGTACATGATGTTGGATGTAGCGCAGAAGTACTAAAAAGTGTTCAAGCTAATGTAGGTCAAGGATGAGGGCTTAATGTATGCTTTGCTAGAGTCAAAAGGGGGGAGAAAGGACTCGGTGCGCTGGACACAGTTGATTGGGCCAATATGAGGTATTTTGTTCAATTTTTTAAGTTATTTTATGACATAACTATGCGGATATCAGTTACAAATATCTTACTGAGAACATGTACTTCGAATAGCTCTTGGGGCTTTATAACCACTTGTAACAAAGTTGTACCGACACTATCGGATAGTTGAATGCTATGGTTATGAGGATGAAATCCAAATATAATAAATATTGGGGCGATGTTGAGAAGATAAATAGATTATTATTTGTAGCTTCACTCATTGACCCCTGATATAAGTTGGTTATTGTAGAATTTTGGATTAGGGACGTCCTCAGTGATAAAGTGTCTTACTAGTTTATTGGAGAGCTGAAATGTGATATTGATGCCTTATATAATCATTACAATAGCAATGCTTAGTTTTCAACTAAGGCTGGAAGCTCCTCACACCCGACCCACTCGACATCTTTCTTAGATGACATATATGCATTGAGTTCATATGTTTTGATTCAACGGTATCATCAAATGCGAGCATCGAGGAAGATTATGTAATGTAGGTATAAGATTGAGCTTTATTTTATGAAAAATGTCAAGCCACATAGTGATATATTTCAATAATTAGCTTGGGGGAATGTTAATTCCACGATATTTCCAGTCCTTTCCCGAATAGCCCAGGATGTGCTAGTCATTCCTATCATTACAGTTGTCTTTCAGTCGGTGTTTAGCACCAGAAGTCATGTGTTGGATGCTTATAGGAGTTAATTATCTCCGAACACCATGTAAGCCCTCCTTTGCACACAAAACTGGCTAAATTCAACGCCCATGGGACTAGATACCGTTAATGTCGAGAGTCATAGGCTAAAATCGGGTAACTTTATGCTTTTAAATGATTATTTACATATTTTTAATGTTTTAATTATTTAACTTATAATTTTTATGACTTTACAGAACTACATGTAGACTCTAGAATAATTGCGAATGACAGAGAGAGACGCACCATGGGATGGAGAACCCCCTTTATTGATGAGAAGTGAAATACCATTAGTAAAAAAGTCTTGTTTGTTTTTTTTAGGCCAAAATAATGTTTTAGTTCTAACTTTTTTTAATTTCCAAAACAATGTAGGATGCTTGGGATTAGAGGTTGATGGTGCTGAAAATTTGAAAATTATTTTCAATTTGTAATTACTAATTTGTAGTTTTTTGTATTATTCTGATACATTATTATATTGTAAATTGATTGAGGACTTTGGTGAAGTTGGTTAGGGTTGGTTGAGATTGTGGTGGACATGTGGCTTTTTGGTGCTGATAGTAATTGTCATTGTGGTGGTTGACATGCTATGAACTTGTGATTCTGGAGGTTATATTTTGGTTGTGATTGTGCTAGTTGTTTGGGAGTTTCTTTGTATTTTTTATTTACATTTTGTTTGTGATTGTGCATTTATTTCTCTTTGATTTTGTAATGTATGTAATTTAGTCATTGTATTTAATTTTTTTAAATTATTTTTTAGCGTATTTTTTGGAAATGGGAAGCCCACTAGGGTGTTGGTGATTTTTTTTTTCAATTTTGAATTTTGAAACAAATTTTTTAAAAATGAGAAGCCCAGATATCATATTGGGTATTGGGCCTTTGGAAGTGGGCTTGGCCCAATCACACTCCGATCAGAGTTCCGAACTTTGATCAAGTCAGAGTTGAAGCTCAAAGGTGGGCTTTCCGACTCCATCGAAGTCAGAGCCCACCCCTCGACTGAGTGCTATGACTACGAGTTGCCAATGTTTGAGTTGCACAAGTGTTACGCTTGAATTTAATCAAGAAAATGTTTATTTTATAGGTCTATTATTAATATATTAAACCTAATATTAAAAGAGAAGGGGGTGGATTCTACCATGAGAAAATTGGTTTTTTCATGTGAATCTTAAATTTTTTTTATTTAAAAAATATCTTTAAAATTGTATAAATCATTTTCTTATATATATTAAAAATAAATTCTTATATATATTAAAGATAAATTTTTTTTATATTTCTTTTCTAAATGACATTAATCTTTAATAAACTATACATTAATGTTTTTGTTTGAATTTAATTCTCAAGTGAGAAAAATTAACACATAAAATCGATCCTATTATATTAATATTTAACACGTCAATATAGGAGATGCCATCATCAACTCTCTCGAGGTGGGAAAAAACTCAACTCTGTCGAGTTGACAAATCACAATAAGGCTACAATCAATCACTCAACCATAAGCTAAGTGGTTGAGCAAGTTTCTTCCGACGCCCATAAACATGTGTGTGTGGAGGCTTGAATCTAGTGTCTCCACCAACTCCCCCGAAAAGGGTGGACGGTGACCTAAGCAAAGGAAGATCTTGTTGACTCCGATAAAGCTCCAATAAATTTGGATCAAGCTGCTGGAGTCTCTCTCTGGGAATCCATGTACAGTCGGAATCAAGTCGATCTACCCAACGAACAAGGAAATGTTGAACCTCTCTATCATTGGTCAACACAATCTGTTCATCTAAAATAGCATCAATTTTATATTTGTGTGCCATGATAGATGGTATTGGAGTAGGAGTGACAAAAGCTCCAAGGTCAAGGTCCACAGATGGAGGTAGAAGGGAATCATTGGAGGGATTGAAATGACTTTTGTAAGCAACTAAGTCCTCAACATTGAAAGTAGAGTGGCAACCAAAATGTGATGGAAAATCAATAATATATGCATTTGAGTCAACGCGCTTTAAAATTTTAAAAGACCAGTACTACAGGCCTACAATTTGGAAGTGGATCCAAGTGGACGCCATTCCTGTCTAAATCGGATCATAACATAATCCCCAAAATTAAATTTAATATGTTGTTTATGCAAATCAACTCGAAGTTTTTATGATGCATTACTGGCTTCAAGTTGTTTATCGATTTCAATATGCAAGTCATGAAGATATTGAACAAATGCCTCAGTTGACATAGACACACTAGCATGTGGAGACATGAGAATAAGGTCTAAAGGCTTCCTAGGCTTATAGCTATGAACAACTTCAAAGAGACTCATACCTATAGACCGATTCACAAAACTGTTATATGCAATTTGAGCTGTAGCGAGGATCAAATCTCAATTCTGAAGATTTTCCTAGACCAGGAATCTTAATAAATTGCCAAAACTACAGTTAATAACTTCAGTTTGACCATCCATATAAGGATGGTAAGCGGTGGAAAATTTCAATTTAGTGCCTACCAAATGCCATAGGGGTCTCCAAAAATGACTAGGGAAATGAGCATCCCTATCTGAACGAATAGTCTTAGGAAAACCATACAATTTGACAATCTTATTCAAGTACAACCTAGTGACCTTAGACGCATCTGAAGTTTTGCTACAAAGGATAAAGTGAGCCATTTTCGACAAACGGTCCACTACAACAAAAATAAAGTCATGCTTCTTTGGAGTGCGTGGAAGTCCTAGCTCAAAATCCATACTGACGTCTTGCCAAAGACAACTAGGGACGGGAAGGGGCGTGTAAAAACCAGTGTTCCAAGTGCTAACTATCTTAGCCACATCTTTATTCAAGCTAGGCCAATATAATGGACGTTCAATCTCCTCTATGGTCTTATTACATCCAAAATGTTCGGCCAAGCCTCCGGCATGAATTTCACAAACTATAAAGTCCCGAACTGAAGTCCGAGGAATGCACAACTTATTGGTTCTGAAAAGATAACCAGCATTAAGACAGAAACCATCAGTGATATCCGACTGCCCACTTTGCAAAGCAAGAAAAATATCCCTAAAATAAGGACAAGACTCATACTCTTCCTTAAGTCTTTCAAAACCTATGACCTTGACATTCATGATAGACAAAAGGGAGATGTGGCAGCTCAAGGCATCAGCTGCTTGGTTCTCAACACCCTTCTTATGTTTCAAAACAAAAGAATAAGCCTGCAAATATTCAACCCAACGGCCATGCCTAGAATTCAACCTTTTCTGGGAGTTAAGGTAGCTGAGGGCCTCATGGTCTGAATAAAAAACAAACTACTAGGGCAACAAATAATGGCGCCAATAGCGCAAAGCCTGCACAACTACGTACAATTCCTTATCATAAGTAAAGTATCGTTGTTTCGCATCATCTAACTTCTCACTGAAATAAGCAATAGGGTGGCATTCCTAGCTAAGGACTCCACCTATTCCTACCCCTAAGGTATCACACTCGACCTCAAAAACTTTGGAAAAGTTAGGAAGTCCCATGATAGGAGGTTCCGTCATTCATTTTTTGATTAACTTAAAAGCCTTAGCCACTTCCGGTGTCCAGTGAAATTCTCCTCTCTTCATGTATTCCGTGATAGGAGTCATAATTGTGCTAAACCCTTTGATGAAACGACGATAAAAGGTAACTAGGCCATGAAAACTCCTGACATCATGTATAGTCTTGTGCTCTGACCAACCAGCAATGGCCTGAATCTTTGTGGGGTCAGCAGATACTCATGTAGATGATACAATGAATCCTAGGAAGACAACTCGATCGGTGAAGAAATAACATTTCCTCACATTAGCATACAGACTTGTTTTATGAAGGGTAGAACAAACCTATGTGGGATGATCTAGATGTTGTTCTCTAGTTTTACTGTAAACGAGAATATCATCAAAGTAGACGATGAGAAACTTACGCATGAAAGGCCGAAGAGCTTGTGTCATCACTCTCATAAAAATACTCAGGGTATTGGTTAGTTCAAGAGGCATGACCAACCCTCATAAAAACCATCATTCGTCTTGAAGGCAGTTTTCCACTCATCACGCAGGTGAATTCTAATTTGGTGATACCCACTCTTTAAATTAATTTTAGAAAATGTTGTAGTACCAGCCATCATATCCAACATATCATCAAGCCTAGGGATGGGAAAGTGATACTTCACTGTGATCCTATTAATGGAACGATTATCAATGCACATCCTCTAAGAGCCATCTTTCTTAGGAGTCGAAAGGGTAGAAACTGCACAATGACTTAAACTCTCAAGGATAAATCCTTTGTGAATAAGTTCATCTACTTGCCTCTGGAACTCGGCATGTTTAGTGAGATTCATCCTATAATGAGGTAAATTTGGAAGAACAGGATCTATGGCATGTTGAATATCCCATGAAAAGGGCAAATGGTTAGGGAAGACATCTTGAAACTCCTGAAGAAATGATTGGGCCTCAGCAAAAGCCACTATTGGAGACTCCAACGGGACCTCCATAACAACCACAACAATCACAACAAAATCACTCACAAGTGTACGCTCAAACTCTGTAGGGTTAATGATATTTAACCCTTTTCGTCCAACAATTTTCTTTACTTGCTGTGAGCCAATAGGTTTTGGGGCTAAAGGATTAAGATGAATCTTCTTTCCATTAAACACAAATGAACATGAATTGGATCTACCATGGATGGTCACATCCAAGTCGAACAACTAAGGCCAACCAAGAATGACATGATCGACATCTATAGGAATGAAGTCACATGTAAAATGTGAGAAAGTACAAAAATCTTTAAACCTCCCAATTTGGATTTAGGAAAATCAAGGAAGTACAAAAACAATTTGTATAATATATTAAAGACTTGTTTGGGAAGTGAGATAAGATGAGAATTCTGTTAATACTAATGAAATTGTTTGTGAATAATAGTGAAATAACTTGAGTTAAAATATTTTATTAGATTTTGAAAAATGTGAGAAACAAAGTTGAATAAAAATATTATCAAGTTAAAATATTGTTATAATATAATTTTATTTTGAGATTTAAAAAAGTTATATATATATTTTAAAATTTGAGAAAACATTAGATAATGATTAAATGAAAATTTTAAAGATTTGAAATTAAAAAATATCTTTATTTGAGTGATTTTTTAAGAGAAAATTATAAAAAATTTTGATAGGAGATATCCTACTTTCTAAACAAGCCCATTCAGAATGCGTAAAGGTTGAATTGTAAGCACATCCAAGGTTCCTGGATGTCGTACTAAAATTTCACATAAAAAGGTTGGAAGAGAGAAAAATAGAAAGAGATATTGTGGGAATCTCACAAACGAAAAAAAGCAAATGATAAGATCAAAAGTAGCTAATAATTAGGTGCTTATTCTTTCTGAAAAAGGCCTATTAATGTATATCCTTCCTGATTCTTATTCCTTCCTTCTTTTGGCAAGTCTACCACTAAACATGATGATCTGCTTTTCTTCTCAATAATGTCCAACATGAACAACTTGGACCAAATATCTCTCACTAGATAAGTAGTTCAAAAGCAATAAGAGAAAGGGTAGTGCTATTTATGCCATTCAAGCTCATTTGGTGTGTCCTTAATGGAAATTATATTTTTATTTTGTTTTTTATTTTAAATATTTTTTAAACATTTTAAAGTATTTTTAAAAGATAAAAACAAAATCGATCTATGAATAGTTACTTACTTAATTATTAAGTAAAAAAAATTAAAAAATAAATAAAATATATGAGCAAAAATTAAGAGGGCAAACTTAGGAGGCATAGTATGATCATTTTTTTAAGCGACAATCTTAATTTGGAGAAATGGCCAATCGTGGTTGTACTCCAGATTCATATACATATATTGATACCGGCCTGATTAATGGGTTGTGTCAGTTAGGAAAGATTGGAGAAGCAAAGGAGTAATTAAAAGGGATGGAGAGAAAGGTCGTTTGCCCAATGTTGTGACCTATACTTCTTGATTCATGGATGAAGCTGTTGGATTGCTTGATTGATGAAGAGCAAAGAAATTGAACCAAATGTATATACCTACAGTGCTTTTAATGGATGGTCTTTGCAAGGGTGGGCGTTCTTCACAAGCCATGGAGCTCCTAGAGATGATGATTACCAAACGGCATTACCCCAATATCATAACTTATACCACCTTAATTCATGGACTCTGTATAGATGGATAACTACAAGAAGCTTTGGAGATTCTTGACGAGAGTAGGGATGGCAATATGTGACACGATCCGTTAATCCAACATGAACACAAACACGATAATAATGGGTTTGGACTTAGTTTTAACGGGTTCGGGTCAATACAGGTTGACCCGTTAAGATACGATTATTTAACGGGTTGATAACGAGTCAAGCCGTTTTAGCCCGTGTGACCCGTTAATAAAGTTAAAGTTATAATTATACCCTTATATCTAAAAGTAAAATTGTTGGAATTTTAATTTTGATATTTTTATTGTTTCGATTGTAATTTTGGACTTGTCGTTAGTTTTATATTTTTTATAGATATTGTCATTTTAACATTTATATAAAATTATACCATACTTAATCAGGTCAAACGGGTTAATTTCGGGTCTATTCAACCCATTTACATAAATGCGTTGAAACGAGTCGGGTCGTATTAACCTATTTCATAGTATTCACTAACGGGTCGTGTCGTATCAACATATTATGTTAATGAGTCGTGTTAGGGTTTGAGATTTTGATATGATAACTTAACGGGTCGTGTTCAGGTTGACCTTTATAGTATAATATACATGCCTTGACACGACACAAATACGACTCGTTAACATAATTTGACACCCCTACTTGAGAGTGATGAGCTTGACAGAGGCTTAGTAAATATTTATCTCTATTGTATGTGCATTGTAATTGTCTCATTTGAAGGTGTAAAATTTGGATTCGCACCGCATCCGGCTCAAAGTGCCAAAGAACAATGATCAAGAGGCCTACCATACAAGTTCAATTTGGATGCAGTGGTAAGAACCAAGTTTCTCATGTCACCCTTGGACCCCTCCAATGACGATGGAGTTGGAAGAAACCTTGGTGGTGAAGATAAGCTCTACTTGTGGTGAAGGAAACACGGGCCGTCGGATTTGATCTTAGGAAAATATTATACCAATCGACAGTTGATCTTGATAAAATTTACTGGTAGTTTTTTTTAATTTAATAATTAAAGTGGCGTTTTTTAAATGAGTTTGTGATTACTTTTATTTTTATTTAAATATTTAAAGGATTTAATAAAATATTTTTGAAAAAGAATTATTAGCTATATTTGAATGTTGAGTTGAATTGAGTTGAGCTGATTTGAGCTCTTTATGAATAATAGTGAATTGAGATGGTAAAAGTGAGTGTTGTGGAACTCATCTAAGATGAGTTTAAATTTGTTTGAATGTTAAGATGAATTTAGATGTATTTATGAGAAGTTGAAAACAATTGTGAGTCTCACGTGCAAAGAGATGTTAAGTTGAAAAAGGTTGTAAATCCAATGTGTAAGGAGGTTTTGAGTTTAGATGAGTTTAGTGATATAAGAGTGGGTGTTTAAAGATTAGAAGAGGTCTAAGCTGGCTTTGTTTTATTACCAAAACTCAACTGAGTTCAGTCTAATTTTAAACCGAGTCTAACATCCAAATACTCAACTCTCAAATTACTCAACTCATCCCAACTCAAAACCTTCTTACACATGGGATCCACAACCTTTTTCAACTTGAAACATCTTTATACGTGGGACCCACAACCTTTTTCAATTTTTCAAAAAAAGAACTAAACTCATCTTAACATCTAAACACACTTTAAACTCAGTTTAGATGGGTCCTACATAATTTTCTTTACTACTCAACTCACTAATATTCATAAATAACTCAATTCAGCTTAGCTCAGTTCAACATCCAAACGCAACCTAAATCTAAACCGAACTCAACTGAGATGAGTGCAGTCAAGGAACCTGTCTCGTTTGGTTACGCAGTTTAGATGAGATGAGATATAATATTTTGAATAGTTGTGAGATTTTTGAGTTAAGACGAGATAAGATATTTTATAAAAAGATGTGTACTCAGATAGTGAAATGAGATGAGATAGTTTTAACTTTTTAGGAATTTGATAAAGTGGTGGGTCCCACCAATTATTGAAAAGTATTTTTAATTATTGGGTAAAAAATATTATGAATATATTAAAAATAAGTAATATCTATTATTAATTTAAAAACTCATAAATATTTTGACTTTTTCAAAATATATTTTTTATAGTTGGCTGTGATTATTTCAATATTTTCAAATATGAAAGCATTTCTTTGTTAAACGAAATTATTCTAATTGTGACCTATTTATTATACTATATTTTATAAAGTTTGAAATATATTTTTTTAATTATATATTATAATAAAATAAAAAATTCTAATAAATAATTATATATATTAAAAATGTGGTAGTCAGGTACTATAACGATACTATAAATATAGATGAGACTTTGTAGCATATCAACTGTAATAATAGTGTAGTGTTACTGTAACAATGGTTGAAAATTCAAAGATAAGATAAAATTTTATATTTTACCATTTAGATATAGACAGATGAAAGATGAAGTATAAGTAATATCTGAACTGGACGTCCAAACCGACATTAAACTTTGTCTTATATCGAACACACTGCCAATGGGTTAGCAGTATCCTTTGATCTTATAATGCAGCATGAAGGAGAGACTCCATGGATCATGTCACATCAAGATAGATTTGATTAGAATAACCTTCCTTTAAAATATTCATTACAATTTACAACAAGCTTTACTCAATTTAGGCACGTTTTGATTTGACAAATTTTGGAAATCATCTCATCTTAATATCTAGATATTGATTTTAAATATTTAAATATTTAATATTTTATCTAATTATTATTTAATTATTACAATTTTTTAAAACTTTAAACAAAATATCAAAAAACAATTTAACTCTTTTAAATTTTAAAATAAGAATTATATTAAAAAATTATATTTCAACTTTTTTTTTAATTTTTTAATTTTTTTAATTTAATTTTTTCTTTCTACTTTTTTAAAAATTTATAAAAATCTTAACTCAAACTATTTTACTATTATTTATAAATTATCTTATTATTATTTATAACTTTTTTCATCTAATCTTATATCATTTATCTAATCAAACGAGGCTTAGACTATTTAGGATAGATTTGGAGGGTGATATGAGAATTTTTAATTTTAGATGAAAGTTTAAAATATTATTTTTTTTAATATTATTATTGTTTTAGAATTTAAAAAAATTAAATTAAAATTTGTAAAAGTTAAATTATTTATTATATTTTATATAAAAATTTAAAAATATGTAGTAATAAAATAAAAATTTTATATTTTATCTTTACTCCAAACCTGCCCTACTTAAATGAATATTTTATAGGAGACTAAGATTATGTTTGGGGAGAAGGATGAGATTTCTCATCTCTATCTCATCTCATCTCATCATTACATCTTTTTTAAATTTCCATATAAAATATAATAAATAATTTAAATTTTTTAAATTTTAATTTAACTTTTTCAAATTCTAAAATAATCATAATATTAAAAAATAATATTTTAAACTTTCATCTTAATACTATTCATAAAATTTTTAAAATTTCTCATCTTATCTCAACATCCAAACATAATCTAAGGTGAACAAAATAAAAAGAACGAGTAGAGAAGAAAAAGACAAGAGAAGGGAAGCGAAGGGAAGCTTATCTCATCCATGATGTTACCTTTTTTGTCCTATAAATAGTGTTTTTGTCTTCGTCAACGTTTACACATGTACAGTCGAAAATAATCTTTCCTTGATCTTGTGCTGTTTACCCAACTTTCTCACACTTATAAAGAGCCACATCTTACAAACTAATTAGAGCTAGCGATGGTGGAAGTTGAATACGATACCATGAAACCCCACGTTGCAGTCCTCCCAAGTCCCGGCATGGGTCATATTATCCCCCTCTTCGAGCTGGCCAAGTACCTCGTCGTCCACCACAATTGCCGTGTTAGCTTCCTCAATATCACCACTGAAGCCTCCGCCGCTCAAACCCATCTTCTCCGCTCACCAGCAGCTTGCACAGTACTGCCTCCTGGCCTGCAAGTCATCGACCTCCCACCTGTTGATATTTCTGCCCTTGTCAGTGAAGAAACTCTCGTCCTCACCCGAGTATCTATCATCGTTCAGGAGAGCCTGATCAAGTCTCATCTAAAGTCGGTCCTCATTGGGCTAGGCAAGCTGCAGGCTCTCGTAATCGATTTTTTCTGTACCCAAGCTTTGGAAATCTGTAGGGAGCTTTCAATTCCTACCTACACCTTTTGCACTACCTCCACTGCCTTCCTTTGCTTTTCCTTGTATCTTCCTACTTTGGACAGAGAGGTAGAATGCGAGTTCGTTGACCTCCTTGAATCAATTCAAGTACCAGATTGCGCACCAGTACGAATTGAGGACTTGCTGGACCAAGTCCGGAATAGGAAGATTGACGAGTACAGGTGGTTGCTGCTCCACCTTAGCCGATTGCCCATGGCAGCCGGGATTTTCTTGAACTTGTGGGAGGATCTTGAACCAAACTCGCTTAAAGCAATAAGAGAGCACTCATTCTATAAGCAAATACCCACACCGCCGATTCATGTCATTGGGCCGCTTATCAAACAGGATGAAGTACCAATGACTGAAACGGATGCTGAGTGTCTTGCTTGGCTGGATAAACAACCATTAGATTCAGTTCTTTTCATAGCACTAGGCAGTGGAGGGACTTTAACAGCTGCACAACTCACTGAGTTGGCATGGGGTTTGGAGCTAAGTCGGCAACGGTTCATCTTGGTGGTGCGTAAGCCGACCAATACGTCTGCCTCTGGTACGTTCTTCAACGTGGGTGGAGATTTTAACGATCCAAAGGCATATTTGCCCGAAGGTTTCCTGGAGAGGACAAGAGGAGTGGGGCTAGTGATTCCATCCTGGGCTCCACAGTTGATGGTGCTCCGCCACTCATCGACCGGTGCTTTTTTATCTCACTGTGGATGGAACTCCATACTGGAGAGCATCACTCACGGTGTGCCGATGATCGCATGGCCACTTTATGCTGAACAGAGAATGAACGCGACGATGCTTGTCGAAGAGATCGGCGTGGCCGTTAAGCTGGCAGGGGGAGGACAAGAAAAAGGAGTTGTCGAAAGGGAGGAGATTGTGAGGGTGATAAGGATGGTGATGGAGGGCAATGAAGGAATGGTGATGAGGCGAAGGGCCAGAGAGCTGAAAGACAGTGCCGAAAAAGCATTGAACTTTGGTGGGTCGTCTTACAAGTCTCTTTCTTGTGTTGTTCAAGAATGGAAGGCATCAATCTCATAAATTCTAATGTAATTCTCATTAAAAAACTAAAGACTTGTTGCAAAATGCATTTTGCATTTGTTAATAAGATATTTTTCATATTTGGTTGCATTTGCTAATTAATTATCAGGTTTCATTTTGCATATAATTCTCTAAATAAATCTATTTTTAAACCTGTTTATTAACACGAATTACGCTTTTGATGTGTAAGTTTGTTGCATCAACTTTACTTTGACCATTTTATTAATAGAAAAATACTAGTATGACTCTAAAATGTGTCCATTATATATTTTCATTTTTTTTATCTTTTTATTTTTTTAATGGAGAAAGTGACTATTAGTGAATTTTTACTTTTTTTTTATTTTTTGTGATCTTAATGGTTAAAGATGTTTAAAAAATGCTAAAAAGAAAAAAAAAATCATTTACATTGGTGTGCATATTTAGTGTGCACCCTAGCATTGTCCTTATAAATATAATGGATGTCATAATAAGTAGTGCATTACACACTAATAATAGTGCATTAAGCTTGTAATGCATTTGCTAATAATATAATTTTCATGTTTGGTTGCATTTGCTAATTAGCGGGTTTCATTTTGCATCTTCTCTGTATCATGTACGAATAAATCTATTTGCAAATCCGTTTATTCACGCAAATCACACTTTTGATGTGTAAGTTTGCTACATCAAACCGGACATTTCACAACGGGGAGGGGCTCTTATGGTCATGCCCAGGGAGGGTAGCTACGCTGGTCGCCCCCACCTTCCCTTTACTCAAAAAAAAAAAAAAAGAAACATTTGCTACATCAACTTTGCTTTTATCATTTTAATATAATGAGTCTTATAATAAGTAATGCGTTTAACAATAAACTTGAAAATAACATAAATATATTATATACATAATGGAGGGGATATTCTCATCCCCTGCTTTGGGTTGGGCCAGACCGAGAGACTAAAAGCCCATATCGATTCAAGTTGCACCCCTCCTGCATGCCCAGGAACCATCACTGTGATTGGCCCACGAGTTGCACAAGAAGAATGAAGGTGTCCTAGAGCGGGAAACCTGTCGAGGGGAACATACAAGACCCGTTGACCCTGACAACCCCTTGCGACACCTCGCATTTAAAATTAAAGCCAGCAAGTGAATAGGGATCGCAGACAACTCTCCATTCCCTGAAGAAGGGAACGAGAAGTGACCGCACCGTCCTCTTGCCGTTAAGACACCACCCAAAGAGCCACGTCACATTAAAGACCACGGCCTGGAAACTGTGTGCAATACATTGACCCTGGACACAGTACGAAATGCTCCCCTGATAGCTAGTATAAAATTCGAACACTAGGTAAGAATACAGATTCTTCTCTCTCATTCTAAGGAAAATTCTCTAAGGAAAGAGTATTAACTTTGGTATCGAAGGTTCTCCGGAACAACCCCGAGCCCCCATTTCTTCTACATTGTAGGCAATTGAACCCAGTACCCAGTGTGCAAAACACGTAATCAACAGTAGTGCTGTATGTGGGATCTTCATAAACGTAAGATGTCCTTCGTATGCTAGCTACAATGTGTTCACAAACAACATGCGGACAAGAAGATACATCGACGAACATGGAGGGACGATTTGCAGAGATGGAAGAACGTATGAGGAAGATGGCGGAAGAAGTGGAGAATCTTCACCAGGAAAATGAAGCCTTGAAGAGGAACAACACTGAGCTGCAAGATGAGGAGGGGCCGAGTCAGAATGAACAGGAAGAATCCTGGAGTGGAATCGGGGTAAACTTCGACGAGGAAGAAAGAAAGAAGATGCATCACGAGTTACGTAAACTCTTGGAGAAATAAAGGGAGATGACAAAAAGGACAGGGGCTTTATCCTCGATCGACTAGCTCCTCACCAGCACAAATCTGCCCTATAGCGCAAAAGTGATGGTTGCACCATTATCACTGAAATTTAGGATCCCCAAAATGGACATGTACGACGGGTCCAAAAACCCTATCGAGCTCTTGGAAACTTTCAAGGCTCACATGACCCTACATGGGTTCCCAAGGGAGATTGCTGCAGAGCCTTCCCGCTAACCTTAAAGGGAGCTGCAAGGGGATAGTTCAGGTCGCTGGAACCCGGCTCAATTGACACCTTTGAAGAGTTGGCCTGCCTGTTCCTCATTTAGTTCATGGCGAGTTCTATAAGGAGACACCCAATCGCCTACCTACTAACTGTCAAACTAAAGGCATACCTAACTCAGTTCAATAAAGAGCATATGACGAAGGACTACTAGGATGAGAAGATCACACTAGCGACATTCCTGGGAGGCAAATGGCGCCGAAACCCATTCATGGAAAAACTGGCGAGAAAAACCCCACCACCCTGCGAGAGTTAATGGACCGAGCGGGCAGCTTCATCAATGCTAAACACACACTTTGAGCATTGATTGCCCCAAGGAAATCCGAGTTGAAACAAGTTGATAGGAAGTCTAATACATATTGACAATCCAAGGCCTCGAAGAAGCACAAAAAAGGACAACAGATTTAGAGGAGAGATGAAACCGCCCACTCAGGAGACCTAAGTGCTTGACATGCATGAGTCAATCTAGCCATGCGAGAAGTAGACAGACTAAGCACCCAGGAAACTGACAAACGTGACAGAAGATGACGTTGTTATTGCACCTACCACCTCGACGACACTCACAACACTGAGGACTTCTACGTCCTTAAACGGAGAAGGGAAGAGTGGGAGCACCTCGCAGCTCTACATTGTACGGACAAGAAAAGGGAATGAGAACAAAGCGGAAGGTTTGAGAGGCTGAGAAAGAGTGAAAGCCCCAGAAGACAGCGAATGGAACGAGAGCCTGCGTGGAACCACCCCTAAACACCAGCGCTGCCCTCTAGGCAAGATCGAGACCATCGTTGGGGGTTCATTGGTAGCAATCCCACCTCTTCCGACAGGATGGCACGATATAAAGAAGTATACCAGACTGAACACCGAGCTCCCAAAAAAAAAAGATGCACCAGCACACCAGTCATCTCCTTTGGAGAAGATGACAAAGAAGGAGTCCTCTACCCACACGACGATGCCCAGAAGGATCCTCATCGATAATGGTAGCTCTGTAGACATCTTCTTTTGAGATGCCTTTACCTGAATGGGGATCGACTTCGGTCACCTACGGTCGGCACCGATGCCCGTTAAAAGGGTGGTATGTAGGTTTGAAATCCTTTGCTGCATCATCTCAAACAATGGGCGATAGTTCGACTCAAACCACTACCACGACTGGTGCAGACACTTAGGGATCAAGTTCAAGTACTCATCCTCGGGACACCCTCAGGCTAACCGATAGGTTAAAGCAACTAATAAAACGCTGCTCAGGATACTTAAGGAGAAGCTCATTGACAAGAAAGAGGTCTGGGCATAGGAGTTGTGAGGGGGTGGTTCTGTGGGCCTACCGGACCACGGTCAAAATGCTGACAAGGGAGACCACTTTCGCCCTTACTTACGTGGGTGAACCCTCAGTTCTTGTGGAAGTAAGAATGCCAACTTACAAGATTCAGCACTTTGACCAAGGCTTGAATGATGAAAAGCTGGAAGAGCTGGTCGACCTGCTAGCGAAGAAGAGGCAAGAGGCCAAGATGAAAACGACGATCAACAAGAGAAAGACAAACCATTACTTCAAGAAGAGAGTTCGACAGAGATCCTTCAAGGTGGCCGACCTAGTATTGAGGCAAACAAGGATGACTACCCAGCAAGAGGGAAAGCTGGGGCCGCGATGGGAAGGCCCATACATCATCACAACAATCAACCAACCTGGATCTTACTGACTCCAAGACTCTCAAGGAAAGGAACTCCTGCACCCATGGAATGCAGAACATTTACGGAGATACTTTGGTTAAATGTATTTGGGAGAAGTATGTACAACCTCCAAATGTTATGAATAAAATTGTCTTCTTTTTGGGACTATGTGTTTAACTTTGCAAAAAACACTTTGCTAAATTCCATGTTGAGAGTCAACAAGAGGGTCTCCAATCACTCGATTGCCCGACCTCCCTCATGGAGAATTCACAGCTGGAAAATTTAAGGACCGCCCAACCAAGCAAAATTCATCATTGAGAGCTAACAAACGGGACCAGTCACTCGACTGTCCAACCTCCCTCATGGAAAATTCACGGCGGCAAAGTTCAAGGATCGCCCGACCTTGCTAAATTCCAAGTTGACAGTCAACAAAAGGGTCCAACCACTCAACTACCCAATCTCCTTCATGAAACATTCATGGCGGAAAAGGTCAAGGACCGCCCGACCTCTCACTCATTTCTCGAAGAGGATTAAGAGGCAGCACAAGTCATCAGACTGCCTGAGCTCCCTCACGACGAGTTCACGACGGCAAAGGTCAAGAATTACCTGACCTTGCTAAATTTTTTGCTGAGAGCCAATAGGCAGGTCCAGCCACTCGACTGCCCTACCTCCCTCACAGCAAATTCACCGCAAGAAAGTCAAGGACGGCCTGACCTTGCTAAATTCCTAGTTGAGAGTCAACAGGTAGGTTTAACCACTAGACTGCCTGACCTCCCTCACGGGGAATTCACAGTGGAAAATGTCAAGGACCACCCAACCTCTCACTCATTTCTTGTAGAGGATCAAGAGGCGGCACAAGCCATTAGTCTGCCTAACCTCCCTCATGGTGAGTTCACGGCATGAAAGGTCATGGATCACCCGACCCTGCTAAATTCCTTATTGAGAGTCAACAAGCGTGTCTAGCCACTCGAATGCTTGACCTCCCTCATGGCAAATTCACAGCGGGAAAGGTCAAGGACCGCCCGACCTTACTAAATCCCTCATTGAGAGTCAACAGGCGAGTCCAACCACTTGACTACCCGACTTTCCTCACAGTGAGAAAGGTCAAGGACTGCCAGACCTTGTTAAATCCTTCGTTGAGAGCCAACAAGTAGGTCCTGCCACTCAATTGCCATACCTCCCTCAGGGTGGGAAGGTTAAGGAATGCTTGACCTTTCACTCATTTCGCAGAAGATCAAGGGGTGGCACAAATCATCAGATTGCCAGACCTCCCTCACGGTAAACTCATGGCAGGAAACGTCAAGGACCGCTTGACCTCTCACTCATTCGATTTTCACTAAAGGTTAGGATGCAGGACAAGTCCTCAGACCACCCTAGCCCATTAATTTGTCACCAAGGTCCAACAAGGGGGGTGAGTCATTTGACCACCCAAACCCATTAACTCCTCGCCGGAACCCGACCTTTTGCACACATAAGCATGAAATAAACAAAGGAACAACAAGGGAAATAAAGAGAAGAAGAAAAAGTCGAGGGATCTCAAGCCTTCTTACAGAGTCTCCAGCACATCATCCCTCAACCTTTCTAGACCCTCCTTGTAGTCGTAGGCCCATGCTAGGTTACGGATGAGCTTGGCTGTTGACAGCTGCTATTACAGGCGAGAACTATGTCCTGGACGTCGGCCAAGTCTGATTTCGGGTCCTTGATGACAACATCTCTGGAGATCAGCTCGCCCTCTGAGGTAGCCAACTTAGCCTTTAACTCCTTCACCCACGGCTTCTATGTATGTGCGTCAGCCTGGGCAGTGACCACATCAACTTCCAGATCCCTCACCTAGTTGGTCTGGGATTCGAGGAGAAAGGACTTGCTCTTCCAAGACTCAGAAAGATTTTTGTAAGTCTCATGAAGCCAGTTGTACGACCGAGCATCAAAGTCATGCTGCTTCATCAGCCTGGAGTTCTCATCTTGGAGCTCCTGGCATGTCTTCCGCAACTTGTTCACCTCCTTCATTCGACTGTCCAACTGGCCATGCAAGTTATCTCACTTCTCCTCGTAGAGCTTGGCCTCAAGACTGTATTGCCCGGCTTCCTCCCGCAACTTGGCAAGGTCTGCCTGAAGATTGGCCCTCTATTGGCTTAGCCAGGCAATCTTCTTCTTTTAAAGGTTCAAGTTGGCGAGGGCACGAAGTGCCCGAGCTTCTTCCTCCAAAGCCCCACGGTCGTCCACAATGAGGGTCACTAGCTGGTTCACCACCTAGCAAAGAAACTAAGCCGAGTTAAAAAGAGAGAAAGAGAAGCGAAAGAAGAAAAACAGAAAGGAGAGGAAGGACATGCCAAACCCTACCCTAGAGAAAAAAGCCTTGAGCTTATTGGCCATCTTCTGGAAAGACTCTGCATGAACCCTATCAAATCCTGACTCGGCCTATAGGGCCTCACTCCCACCAACCTCATTAGGCGATCTTGCACGTCTTAGTTTCCAAGAGGGTGAGAAGGCTTCCTGAGAAGGGGAGTCACCAGGCCTCTTGGGCAGAGGGTTAAATGAGGCCCCATTGCTGCCCGCGACATCATCCCCTGTGGACCCTCGAGCATTCTAATAGCCTCCACCTGGCCCTCCTCCACCACAACACTGTCCTCGAGGTTCAATCTTGGTGTAGCTTCTAGGAGGATCGTGATTTCCTTTATATCCCTTTTAGTCGCTGGCTTGACAGGAACCACCGGCTCACCTACAACGTTGAGTGAAGGCACTGGCTCGGACGAGTGTGCCAAGTCGTCACTTCCAGACGGCTCTGCATTGATGCCAATGCTAACCACGAACTCCGACCCTACCCCAACTCAGCCCTCAGACTCTATCCCAAGTGAGACCAAAAACACCTCGCTGACTTTTGGGGTTGTCTCCAGGACCTCTATCTCAAGTGAGGCCGAGGGCACCTCGTGTAACATCCTGCTCCTTCCTTCCTTCTTCTGACGTAAGCAATTACGTCTGACGTGACAGCCCACTCCTCCCCTCTAGTGTCTAAGAGCCCCATTATGCATGCCAGATCCCGATGCCATCTCGGCCATAGACCACCACCACGAGACTCCTCAGGTCTCCCCCTTCCTCCTCCCATGAACCCACGGTTAGATGTCCCCTCCTCCACCTCTCGGTGTCTCTCTCTCTCACGCACGGTTTTCCCCTCCTCCACTACCGTACGCTGCCACCCACGACAGTGACCGCCACCTTCAGCCTCCTCAAGCCACCATGAAGCTAACCCAACCACCCTCGGCCCCGATCTGCCACCCACGGCCCCACACTCTCTCTCACTCTCTCACGACATTTCTCCCCCTCACAGTGCACAGCCACCACCACGAACCATCGTGCCGACCACCACCGAGCCTCCACGGCTCCACCAGCAGTTTTCCTAAGTCTAGCCCAAGCCTAAATCACCACTTTACGTGGTGGGTAATCACTACACGTGATGGACAGTCACTGCGCGTGACTGACCGCCACTGTACACGGCGAGATCCGCCGCGATACGCTCCCTTCTAGCATCATCAAGGCCACCTTAGGCCCTTCCAAGACCACACCTAACTATCCAAACGCCTAAACAGCCACTGTACGCGGTGTAGCCACCACGTACGTTCCTCCGACGTTATCGCTGTGACGGCTAACGAGCGACGCACAGGTTATCCCGTCGAAGGTATAACTCTCTATTCCTCGCTATTTATATTAAATGTTAGATGCTAGCTAGTTAACTAGGTTGTGGACTGTGCTATTAGTATTATAGGATTTGTTGTGTAATGGCGATGTGACGTGATGTGGTGAAGTGTTGGGCGTAGTTGGGAAGTGTGCCGTGCAGTGTTGTGGACTGTGCTGTGAAGTGTGGTGGTAGTGTATGTGCAGTAGTAGTGGCGTGGCCTAATGCCGTGTAAGGAGTACACGGTGTAGCGGGGTGAGGCACCGTATGGCTTGTATGCCATAGCGGTAACGTGGTGTAGCATCGTGAATGTAGTACACGTGGAGTGTACTCCATGTTGGGAAACGATGCACAGTACGGCATGTGTGCCGTATTAGTGATATGGCGGAGTATACGTGGAGGGTGCTCCATCATAATGGAGTGACGCACCATATGGCGTGAGTGCCATAGCGGTGACGTGGCATAGTCCGTGAAGGGAGTACACGTGGAGTGTACTCCATTGTAATGGAGTGACGCACCATATGATGTGTGCCATAGTGGTGATGTGGCATAGTTCTGTGAAGGGAGTACACTTGGAATGTACTCCATTGTAGTGGAATGACGCACCATATGGTGTGAGTGTCATAGTGGTGATGCGGCGTAGTCCTGTGAGGGGAGTACATGAGGAGTGTACTCCATGAGGTGCAGCGATACACCGTATGGCATGTCACGAAGATTAAGGTGATTGCGTAGTTGATGGGCGAAGGGTTTGAGGTATGGTGTCGGGAACTATGGAATAGTGTCCCGAAATAGTTGTGAGATATGACCTTAGTCCAAGACGACAAATGTCGCCATGTGATTGGCCTATAGCTAGGAGTAAGTGCGAAGTGGCTAGAAGAGTATCAGAGTAGCGCAGCGAAAGCATGACTGGGTAACGTCACTAAGTGACGTGGTCGATTAAGAAGTCGTGCTTGCGATGGGTGCAGAGTTAGCTTAAGAGTGATGTAGCGGGAATGTGACGAGGTGTCACAATGTGACGGGAGTACGTGAGGAACCGTACTCGTTATGAGTGGGAAGTTGACGTATAGGTGATATAGCGGAATGTCAAAGGTGACGTAACAAGGTCACGGTGTAGCTTGAGAATGGTCTCGAGCTATATGGCATGGCGTAAGGTGGTGTGGTATGTGTAGTAGTAGTGATATAGCTGTAGTCTACAGCGATGAGCGTCGCCGTGTAGTCGACTTATGGCCAGGAGTATGTGCTAAGTGGCCAAGAAGTATCAGAGTATTGCAGCGGAAGCATGATTGGGCAACGTTATGAAGTGACGTGGTCAATCATGAAGCTAAGCTGTGATGGGTTAGGATGTATGTGAGGTGACGTGGCAGGGTCACGGTATAGCTTGAGATTTAGTCTCGAGCTATATGGTGTGACGTAAGGTGTTCATGAACAGAGTCCCATCGTGCTAAGTGTTGGGATGAATTGTCATGAGGCACGGCTAGCATGAAGGGTCGTGCTAGCCGAGTTATGAGAAGGTTGGTAACGGAGTATGGCGTTTGCCATACGAACCTGTGACCAATGTATTAAATGATGGACTTAGGTGATAAAGGAGTAAGGTACGTGTGTTATCTGGTTAACGCACGTGCCAGACAGATTCACCATATGTAATGTGTAATCTGTCCTAAGCATGGTTACACGGTGCTTAAGCCTCAGAGTGGCTTGGAGCCGTGTGATGTGAATGGATGATCACGAGAAGTAGAGTGAGCTAAGATACAAGAGGGTAATGATGATGGTATTGTCTAAGAATGGGATGCATGACTTAGTTAGTCTAAGTCATGCGTCGGAATGTGGTTAATAAGAAGAACGGGACAGAGATCCTAGTATCTTAATCCTAAGGTGGATTCACCCTAGCAAGTAAGCACTCGAAGTAGAACGTCAAGGTTGAAGGAAGAGACCGTAATGGATCTCCAAGGGTTTTACCATAGTAAGGAACGTGAAAGAGCACGGGATAGAAGGAGAGTGTTTTAAGTAAAGCATAGTTCTATTTCTAGTTCAGCTATTTATGCACTAGATATAAAATAACGTTAAGGTTATATGTATGCATGTAGGTTGCCATCTGACACGTGCATGAATGGACTGCATGGTATGAAAGTAGCATGGAGTCCATGTAAGTGTTACGTTCATGCTCTTCTAGAGTTTTCTAAAGTACGTAAGAAAAAGAAAGATGAACGATTTTTCCATGAAAGATGCTTTAAGAAAGGACACGAAAGATGTTTTTAAAGAAAGCATGCTAAGTATTGAAAGTATACGTATGTACGGCCCTCCATGAAAGCCCCTTTTTACGCACCCAAAAGTATTAATTGTATGCATGTGAATGGATGAATATACGTTATAGATATTGTACGTATTTTCTAAAGAAAAGAAATAAAGCTTCGAGGCTCTTGCCCCGAGCTTCAGACCGATGGTTTAAGTGACGCGAAGAAAGTGTTTTAAAACTAGTCCCTGAGAACTGATGTTAAGATGCCCCTACGAACTGATGTTTTAAACGATGCCATGGAAGATGATGTTTAAGCCCATGCTTTTAAACGATGTTTTCCATGAAAGAACTGTTAAATGAAATGAAAAGATAATGATCACATTTCTGCTCAAAGAAAGAGAGCCGAAATGAAATGAAAGGAAAGCCTCAGCTCTTTAGAGCTGACATGAAATGAATGAATGAAAGCATGAATGTATGAAACTACGTAACGGCCACATGAAATGAATGGAAAGGGGTACCCAATGAATGAATGGGCAGATTGCAATGCCGGGCAGTAGTATCTGGTAGTGTACCCAGTGCTGCACCCTAACTGAAAGGGATTCCAACTCGTGGCCACAGGCGAATCCATTGGCCCAAAAGGCCGCTAACCCCAGCACGCGGGGCGTAACAACGTGCACCTGCCTATGAAAGTGAAATAAAAGAAATGTAAGAATGCATCACATCTTTAAGAAATGAAGGCACTGACGGGAGAACGTTTTAAAGAAAAGAAAAGCATGTTTAAAGAAGAAAGTCCCGTCAGTGATTTTTTAATGAAAGCATGTATGCATGTACGTATAGTATGTATGGAATGATGAATGCATGACTGAAAACCTATGTTGCTATATTTTAACGGTATGAAGTAATGCTTACTGAGTATTCGACTCATTTTAGTTTTTATGTATGCCCTCCCCCCACAGTAAATGGGCAGTATGCCCAAGAGGGACACAGCCAAAGGGAAAGAGCACGGAGGTCTAGGCATAAAGGTTTTTAAATGTACAAAAATGTCTTTTTATTTTAAAGAATTATATTTTTTACTCTAGACCTCTTTTATTATAAAAGCACCTTTTTTTTATAACGTAGAGTCTTGCACCCTGGAAAGGACTGTAAAAGGTTTTAACTTGGACAGTAATTCCCGTCGTATTTTCTAAAATATTTTTGTAAAAACGTCCACCCAAAGGGCGGGCGTTACACCTCGCCCTGGCCAAAAACTCCAACGTCATGCCCGCTCCCGCTTCCATCGATAGGTTGGTCGAGGCCCCAATCTCGGCCGAGGGAGCCACCTCCAATGGAACTTCCAATGAAATTGCTTCAAGCCTGGGGGACTCTGGGATGGACATGCTGCCCTCACTGCGAGGACAAGGGGTGGCCAGCAGACTCCCCCGAGTGAGGAGAGGTGATACCCTCACTTTCGCTCGTGGGTACCCCGATGATAGGAGGCTCCACGCCCTCATCAACGTGTTTGCCAGTAAGGGTGATATCGGTCCGATCTGGACATGCCCCAAACGTCTTAAGCTGTTTTGTGGACTGAACCGGACCAATTCGGTCTAGAAATTTTCAACCCTAAACCGGACCGATTATAGATAGGACCGATCCATCTCGGTCTAGTCCGATCCAGGGTCGGTCCATTCGGTCTAGACATGCCCCCAATGGACCATTCAACCCATCTAAATTTGATTTTGTTGGACCCGATTTTAATTATTTTCGGCCCACTTCAAATTTTGTACATTTTTTAGCTAAAAATACTATAAAAAAAAATTGATCTTGAAAAATACAATGATAAAAGAAAACTAATCTATATAAAAAACTAGAAAAAAAAAAACAAAATAATAATACAAAAATTATACAAATTACAAATTATAAACTAAAGTAAAAATTAGAAATAGAAAATTACAAGGGAATGAGAGATGTTCCAAATAATATTTGACAAATCTCAATGTCTGAAGAAACCATGGCTAACTTCCAAAAGTTGTAAAATATAATAAACTAAAATATTAACCAATCCATTACTTTTTTATAATTTCTTCTACTCTACAATCCAAGGATTTCAAAAGAGACCATTTTTGCACCAATCCACACGCTCATTAAGCTACAATACAATCTCTTCTTTCTTTAGTACCTCTCCTACTTTACACATCTAGGTAGAGTACGCTTGCAGCAAAATATGGCAGAATACTTACACCAACTTGCCCCGAATGTAGTGTAAGTTTACAATAAAACCTTGGCCAACTCATGTATGGTTATAAACCAATTGATTTCCAAGAACCACTTGATCACCAGGCCAGGACAGTCACAAAAACAAATGCCTTTTCACGTAAAATGTTCATGCATTCAATATATAGATAAATATACAAGAAAAGTGTTAAATAATTTTAGAATCCAGACTAGAACACATTTCGAAGACCTCCGAAAAACAGGGCAAAATAATTAGGCTCTGCAAATATTATAACCAACCCTTAACGTTGTATTGCTTCAAAACTATGTTATCATAGGACCATCGATAAAAATGAAAGCGTGTCTGTTATGTTGGAAAATGGCTACACATGAATTAATCAGACTTGACAAATTAATAATCTCAAATAAATTATTGGAAATAATCCATTTGACTAAATTGTATATATACTTTATAATGTATAGGAAGTCGTAATTGGATTTATTAATTATATATATATATATAGGAGCTGGCTAAAGAACTACTCTTCATGTACTTGAAGTGAACTTAATATCATGATTAATTATATAGGTTTATAGTTGGATTCTAGTTGGATTAAAGTCGATACTGAAGGTAACTAGAATTAGGCAGGCATGAAATAATTAGCTAGGCTCTTACTTTCTGACTGGAAAGCAGACCTAAGAGTACCGAGTGATGTATGAAATAATTGAGGCTTATCTAGTTATTAATAAACATGACCATTAATAACTAGATAAGCCTCTTTAATTGAAGTTATCTAAGTCTCTTATTCTAATAAATAAATCGGAAAAATTAAAATGGTAGTACGTACACTTGAATAGCAAATTATAAAACCATAATAGGATGGGCTACAAAGTTCAGATTAACCAATCATTGATGGCGAATAATTTTAGGTACGCACATTCCTGTATATACAATTGTTAATAAAAAAGAAAAAGAAAAAAATGGCCTTATTAAAAATAAACGACTCAAACCCAAAAATGGCCTTATATACACATGAATTTGACCAAATGTAGATATTCTTGTAATCAGGATTATGGTACCAGCAGATAAATCAATCAAACTACACAAAAAGTAAAACTTGTCAAACAACCCAAACTCGCATTAAGAGATCATTAGAGCCTAGCTTACCAACAATCTTCTTATCTCTTTAGTTTTTAATTAAGATTGGGTGTAGGGCCAGTAGGCATTGAATTTGATGCCTCCACAGAATCAACAAAGTTCGGATCCCCAAAAAGTTCTATCCATAAAAATTTTAAATAAAACAAGTTAAATAGAATTACATAACATAGAGGATAAAGTAAAATAAACCACAAAATATATCAAAGATAATTTTATTACAGATCCATATCCAGCGGCTTCTTAAATTTCTTCATTTCATCCATTAAAGTTCTAAGGCTTATTGGAGTAGAAGAAAAACGAATCCAATTTTGTACACATATGAGACCCTCAACACTCATTGGATTTAAACTACTTCAGAAAGAGTCAAGTACACGACCCGCAGTGCTAAATGTAAATTCAGAGGCCATAGTAGATACCGGTATTGCAAGTACATCGCGTGCAACCTTTGAAAATACGCGATATCTAGTTGAATTCACCTTCCACCAAACTAAAAGGTCAAAACTATCATCTTGATCCTCACATCTTTTAACTAGATATCTATCAACCTCTAACTTACTTTCCAAACTATCTTCTGACTATAACTGTTGCTTAAATTGGGCCATCAAATTTGCCTTTTTACTGGTCATCTTGTCGGCTGAATGAGCTACATCTTCATGTGGGGAATTTGTGCGCTAAGGAAAATGCCTTTCTTCATTTTCTCTTTATGCCTCATATATACGGATAAATGCATTTTTCACCTTCCAACTAAAATCATTTTTTTTTTTTCGCATTATCATTTGTATACATTTGTCCCAACCCAAAATCAAGATATCGCATCTTGTAGCGAGGATAAAAAAGAACACCAACATAGAGCAACATACTCTGATTTTTCAAGTTCTCTCAATACTTGACAAACTTTCTTTTCATATTTGTGGTCATTAATCCTACCACAAGGTTTCGTTCTTCACACTCCATGTTAATGGCATCTTTAATACTAACCAACTCCAAAAAAAAAGCATTGCAAGTTACATATTCACCCACCGAGAAGCGTAAAGTTGCATCATAAAATAATTGAAGAAACCTCACAAACAACTTTACCTTTTCCCAATCTGATGCATTGGGAGGCCCTGACTTCTTTGACTTTCTCATATTCATCACATGGTCCACATCTTCATCATCAATATCGTCATCATCGTCATCTCCAATATTGCCAAGAAAACACGGATCTTCTTCCTCCAACCGATCAAAGGCCCTTCTAAATCGTGACCTCTCCAACATAAGATAGGTGGAGTTTTACCTAGTCAATACATCTAGGCAAACTTGAATTTTTGATTGAATATATTCCCATCCCACACATTTTTTAAATATACTCCACCTTTTAGAGGAGGATTTAACATACTTCACAACACCCCTCACTTTCACAATAGACCCATCATATTTTTTCAACCCCTCACGAACGAGTAAGTTCAAAATGTGAGCACAATATCGAACATGCAAGAATTCATGTTTCAAGACCGTATCTCTCCTATACTTGATTTTTTTTTTTCAAAAAAGAAACGGCCCTATTATTAGAACTTGTATTATCAAGAGTAAGTGTAAGAAATTTTGGTCGCCCCCAATTAAGCAAACACATTTCTATACCCTTACCAAGTGTATCACCCTTATGATTTTCAATCAAACAAAAGGAAAGAATCATCTTGTGTAACTTCTAGTCATCATCAATAAAATGTGCTATGAGACACATATAGTTAAGGTTTTGCACTGATATCCATACATCCGTGGTAAGGAAAATTCGCTGCCCTCGAAGAGCATTTCTCAACTTTTCTTTTTCCTTTAAAAAAAATTTAAAACAATCCTTAGCAACCGTCATACGGGATGGAATCCCTACCCACTTAGGGCAAACCACAATCATAAACTTCCTGAAACCCTCCCCTTCAGCATGCCTAAAGGGCAACTCATCAAGAATAATCATCTCTGCTAAGGCTTGTCGGCAAGTCTCAACACTAAATGCAATAGGCACAAGTCCCCCAATACCACTACCACTTCCTCCCTCTACCTTCTAATCTAGAGTCGTCTTGGATTTATCCGTCTTCTTAAATGGACATTTCTTACATTGATGCTCAATGTGTCGCTTCATATTTTTAGTACCATTGACCTTCATATCACATGCATACAAAGCACCACAATAATGACAAGCAGCCCTAGGTTTACTTGGATCACCTTTTGGTATTATTGTAAAAGTGATCCCAAACAAAATACCTAACTCTACCTCTTTGTGACCCATCAACTGATTTATCACTTATATTGGATGGGGGTGGGAGTGGAGGCATGTCTTGTGTTGAATCTTATACATCATGGGTAGAAGACTCCATCTATAAAAAGGACAAAAGAACAAGTGGACAAAAGAATTAGAAAATAAATATTAATTCATTATAAAATGCATTAATGTAACTAATAACTATTTATAAAAAAAAAAAAATCCATTATGTGCATTCTGGACACATGCTAGAATGCATTATTATAAGCATTCTATGCATATTTATAAACAAGTATAGGTGTTTAAAACACTAAGTTCTAAACTGAAAACTGCTTTAAATCTGTTTAATAACACTAAAAACTGCTTTAAATCTGTTTATAAACACTAATAACTCACTAAGTTCTAACTACATTGCAATAATGTAAGCCTTATTTTTATTTTTATTTATTTTTGTTGAGCCTTCCCAAATTATTCAAATCCTCAACCCCAATTGATAAATATTAAACAGGACACAGTCACACAGATGTTATGGTGAGTAGAAAAATTACAAAACCCTATCAATGTAGTTTCACAAACCCAATCACAAAACACAATTTCACAAACCCAATAACAAAACCCAATCAAGATAAATTTCGGATTCAAAAAATCCTAATATCACAAATATCATCTATCATAATTTCAAAGTAATTTCACAAACCTAATCACAAAGCCCTAATATCATAAACATAATAATAAACACAATCACAAAAAATTCTAAATTTCGGATTCAAAAACCCTAATATCACAAAACTGAAACCCAATCACAAAAATCCCAATATCACAAAACCCAATCATAAAAACCCTAATATCACAAAATCTAATCACAAAAATCCAATGTATGTAATTTCAAAAAAAAAAAAAAACAAAACAAAACAAAAACTTATCATGGTTCGTTGAATCAGCAGAGAGACAAAGGCCGAGAGATTGAGAGAAGAGAGAGTGAGAGACGAGAGACTTGAGACTTAAGAGAGTTGACTGTTGAGAGACGAGAGTGAGAGAAGGGAGAGTTGAGAGTGAGAGATGGGAGACGAGGCAGAGAGTCAGAGATGAGAGAGAGGGAACGAGAGAGAGAGAGGCCTAGGGTTTAAAACTATGAACTTTAGTTGTAGGTAAAACGGCGTCATTTTCCCTTTCCTTTTGAATAAATTTCCCTGATTATTTTCAATGTGTATTTTTTTAAAATGATAATTAAAAAAAAATTGATGGTTTGGGAAATTGATAATTGATATTTGTAATATATTTATAATACATTTAATAGACTATAGTGTTTTAGTATTACTATATATATATTTGTAATACATTTAATATACTATAGTCTAATATATTAGACTATATAATAGTATTAATATTAGACTATTAGTATAGTTATATACTAGTATTAGTTATAGTGATTTAGTATAACTATATTAGTATAACTATAACTATAGTCTATATTAAACTATTAGTATTAGTTAAATAGTTATAGACTTATATATTAATATAGCTATATAATAGTATTGATATAAAACTATTAGTATAGTTATATATTAGTATTAATTATAAAGATTTAGTATTAGTATTAGCCATTTAGTATTAATATAAAGATTTAGTATTAATATTAGCCATTTATTATTTATTAGTATTAGTATTAATATATACTAACATTATATATTATACTATTATAGACTATAGTGTTACCGTTACTACTACATATAGACTTATAATGTGTGTGTATATATATATTATAATGATATAGTGATACTAATACTATATATTATATAATAATACATAGTCTAATTAACGGCGCCGTTTTAGCCAAGTATTACTAATACTATTATTACTGTATACTATATTAATAATTTAATAGTGATATTAATACTATATAATAATATTTGGTCATAGTCTCATAGTTATAGACTATAATGATTTATATTTAGTTATAATTATATTGACGATATTAATTATTACTTTATTATTAACTTAAAGTATGTTAATGCATACTGAGCCATTGAGCCATATACAACTTTTATATTATAATTTATACTATAACTCTTAATACTTAATAGTATTAGACTATTAGTAATATATTAAAGAATATATTTATACATTGATACTAAATAGTAAATATATATAGTTATAGACTTATAGTGATTAGTTATTGTGAATCATGATTGGTATAACTATATAATAGTATTAGTATAAAGTATTAGCCTATTAGTAATCCACTTTAAGTCTATATATAAATTACTATATAAATCACTATAATATTAGTTATATTAATACTCTAATACTATATCACTATATGATACTATTAACTATAGTAATGTAATACTAATACTAATACTAATATAGACTATAGATATAACTTATACGTATGCTAAATCACTATAACTTATACTAATATATTATACAGTTATAATAAATCACTATAATATGGTATAACTAATATAACAACTAATATAACGATTAATATAACTATATAATAGTATTAGTATGAAGTATTAGACAATTAGTAATATAGTATAGCTATATATTAGTAATATTAGTATAAGTATAATTGTATAAGTATAACTATAGTCTATACTTAATTATAATATAGTATAATTATATATTAATTAGTGATAGGATTAGGTTAGATGAAAATTATATAATTAATTATATATATAAATTATAAAAAATATATATATTATTTACATTTGGTCCGGTCCAAAAAGCTTCTGGACCGTGGACTGGACCAAATGAACTCAGTTCTATAAAATTCAGACCGAACCGGACGGTCCCGGTCCGGTCCAAATTGACTGGTTCGGTCGGTTTTCCAGGTCCAGACTGCCCGATGATCACCCCTATTCGCCAACCACAAGGGAGGGGATCATCTCCAAGTCAACCTCTGGCAGCAACACAAAGAGCCGAGATTCCCGAGGTGCAGGCTCTAGAAAAGCCCAAAAGAATTGATCTCGAGTTGTTCCCCTCTCTGAGTAAGGTTCTTGGTTTTCCCCGTGTTGCTCAACACGAGAGGAGATGACAATGCCTAAGGAGCAAAGGAGGGGGCAACGGTCTAGGGGACTTCAGCTGCCCCAAGCCTGATGCGAACCCCCTAGGATACCCTAAAGCCACCCGTGTTGCTCAACGAGGTGGAAAGACACTCGGTCTGTGGAGCAGGAGTTGGAGGGGTGGAAAAAGTAGTCCCTGCAAGGGCAAGAGATTGTCCCAACCCAGGAACGATGATTGAAGCACTAGAAGAGGCCCCAATGGCTTGAAATATGTCGATGACCTCTGGAGGACAATCCAGGGGAGGTGGTGGAGCAAAGTTAGAATTGCTATCACCAGATTCCTCGGCCTGGGGCTTTTTCCGCTTCCTTCCAACGGCAGGCTAGGGGCCCTCTTACGATCCTAGCATACTGGGGACCGGAACGGAATGCGGCCTATGTTGGTATCGGTTAGCAGGGCAACGGTGTAAACCTCCTACGGGTGCAACTTCACCCAGATTCAAATAGTCGCCATCCAAGCCTCCTCCTCCTCTTTAGTGGGGGCTGGCCGGACCTCATTGTCTTCTGATCCGACCCCCAAATAACACTGACAGGGAAATGTTGTCGACTAGTCTCTTGGGCAAGGAACTCCCATCCCTTGTCTGACACAGAGAAAAACCGCCGAGTCCAATCTTTAATGCAGGAAAACCGTGACTCCAGACGAGTGACCATCTGCCCCTGACGAGAGCAGAAGCTATATAGATTTCCATCAAGCCTTGACAAGATGTGGGTGAGGAGGAATTCCCTTGCCGTATGGTCCCTTTGTGTCCTCCAACACTCTACGCCAAACAATGCAGCAGCACTCAAGGATCCTCTACGCGTTAAGGTGGAGTTGCGAGGGAGCCAGGTGGAGGTAGTCAAGCATGTCTCGAATCAGCTTGCAGAATGGAAGTTGTAGCCAATTTGAGAACATCACCAAAAATAACGCCACTTGTGAGGCATAACCCTTAGAATCCACGGCCTTCTGACGGTCCACTGGTATCTCCAGTGCAACGGAGTTTAGCACCCTGTACGAGGATCTCAATGATCTCAAGTCGCTACGAGTGATGATCAAGTCCTAGTGATACCCCTTAAAGTGCTGTGAAACACCACGGACCTTTGGAGGGTCCAACCCCGCAATGTCCTGGTAGAGTTTGCCTAAACTAAAGATTGTACACCTAAAGAAGAAGGGCGAGAAGCCTTTTTGGGAGCCATGGAAAGAAAAAGAAGAACTTGGTAGTAGGAAACCCAAGAGAGAAAGGGAGTAAGAAGTCAAGTAGCATGCAGGGACTTAATAGTTTAAGAGGGAATGAAAGCAAATGGACCAAGAGTGGGAAGAGTCTGGGTATAAATAGACATCCAAGCCATATGGACTTCTTTCAGACTATGTACTGAAACACATAGCAAGAGGATGGGAGATAGGATGCAAATCCTGTGATTTACGTTTCACGAAGCGACTTGGGAGGGAGATCGTCGCATGCAACCCAAGCGTGGGAGACGGATGGGTGCACTCAAGTGTCTGTTAGTCAAATGATTATGTGCTATCGGAGTGCCCTTGAAAACGGAAGAATTCCTACCTTACATTTATAGTAAGAATTGGCGGGATAACTGGAGAGAATATTTTCATCCCCTCCTCTGGGTTGGGCCCAAACAAAGAACTAAAGCCTATCTTGGCCCGAGAGCCCAGGAACCATCACTGTGACTGTCCCACGAGCTACACAAGACGAATGAAGGTGTCCCAGCATAGGAAACTTGTCGAGGGGGACAGACAAGACCTACCAATCCTGACACTCTTTGAAATGCATTTAAAGATCAAAGCTAGCAAGTGAACGGGGATTGTAGAAAATTCTCCATTCCCTGAAAAAGGGAACGAAAAGTGACCCAACCATCCACTTGTCGTCAAGACACCACCCGGGGAGCCACGCCAAATTAAAGACCAAGGCCTGGCAACTGTGTATATATTGACCGACACAGAGTACAGGCCTGGAAACTATGTAGCACACTAACCCCTGACATAAATTCGGGCACAAGTAAAAATACAGATTCTTCTCTCTAATCCTAAGGAAAATTCTTAAGGAAATAGCATTAACTTTGGCATTGGAGGCTCCCCAAAACAACCTCCAGCCCCCATTTCAACTACATTGCAGGTGATTGAACCTAGTACCTGATGTACGAAACATGTCATCAACACACAAGAACATATTTTTCCAATAATTCATTAGAATTAAGAATGAAAATACTTGAAAAATATATTGTGGACAGTCAAAGGATAGAACATAGAGGAAACCAAGGAGGGGAACAAAAGAAAGAAACATATTCTTCATTGTCTATTTTAGTATTTTGTACAAAAAATTGTAAATTTATAAGGCAACAAATCAATTATTTGACTCCCATAAATCATAAAATAATAACTTGAGAATGCCAAGTCAATGATTGACTTCAAGTTTTAGACTTTGAATTTCCATTTTGCCTTTACAAGGCAACATGGTTCGCACATTATTGAGATCTTACATGATTACATTGATTGTTCTCATTGGCTATATATATATATGGAAATTATTGATCTAACAATGTGCGAAATTAATGAGTTAGGGCTGTACAAATCCTCTACCAGCTTTGACCCCGGTCTATGTCCACTCTGATGAATTCAGAGTAGTCAGATTCGGAGTCGGAGTCAAAGTCCCTCTGAAATTTAATGTCAGAGTTGGAGTTCCATGTCCACTTCTTCAACTCCAAACTCCAACTTTTTAAAACCAATTCAGATATAAAATGATTTCGTTTTACATGAGTTTTTTTTAACAAAGCTAACTACATAACATCATTCTATTTCAAGTGGACAATGTCGTTTTTGTAGATAAGGGGATGGGGGGTCCAAAACGCAAGAATCGCCTTCTCCCCTTCACTCTTTTGCGAATCTTCTCTCTCTATTTCACTATTCCTGTATGCCGTGTCATGCCGTTGTTGCGAGCCCAACCCCACCGTAGACTACTTCCCGTCAGCCTTTGTGATGCCATAAGTATATCACCACCTCCTAATTGCTTAAATATGACTATTGACCTCCTATATAATGGTTGGCCTAGGAGGCTAAGACAATCCAAAATATAACTCTAATGAATAACTATTTTTTTGAATGTATAAATTTCAATTTATAATTTAAATTATATTATAATTTGGGACTAAAAAAAATTTTAGATCCAAAAATTTTTTTNCACAATTGATCTAGATATGGATGCTACACTTACTGGGAACGATCGTTCACAAGGGGATGCCACAGTTCCTACACTGACAAGTACTTCCACCCCTAGACCTTCATCTAGAACAGCTACTTTCTATGCAAATAGTCGAGTTTCAATAGATACAAAAGATGAGAGTAGTCGATCGACCACTACAACCTAGTAAAAAAAGATCGTGGACATGAGAACATTTCAACAAAATTCTGATGATTGTGAGAATCTGCAGACAAGATGTCACCATTGTGGGTAACTTTGTGGTTACAAAACTTCTATGACCACAAATAGTATGCAAATTAAGAAGCTATCAATCCCTCAATACAGTGAGAAGATGTTGAGGGATTTCTTGCGAAAATGATCATATGTGATGAGATTCCTTTTACCACCATTGAAAAAAAAAGGCTTCCATAAAAATTTATGTAGACTCTTGAACCATGGTTTCCCATGCCTTCATGGTAAACCGTGATGCAAGATTATTTGAAAAAGCATACCAAGGAGAAGGCAAAGAGGAAGGAGATGTTTATTACCACTAGCCAAAAAGTGTCATTTTCAACTAATACATAGACTTCCATACAGAATGTTAGCTACATGTGTATCACAATTCACTCTATTGACAGTGAGTGAACATTACACAAACGAATTTTTTGACTTCAAAGAAATTGTTGATCACAACGGTTCATCTATTGGAGTGGAGATGGATGATTGTATAAAGAATTAGGGGATTAGAAAAGTGCTTTGTACCACAATTGACAATGCAATTTCCAATGACACTATAATTGATTAGTTCAGATGAAATACGATGGTAAATGAGGATATCATTCGTGAGCAAAAGTTTATCAATGTTCAATGATGTGCTCATATTATCAACCTCATATTTGTCAGGGGATTGAAAGAGGTTGATGATTTCATTACCAAAATATGAAACTTGTGAGATATGTGAAGGCTTCCCTCTAAAGGCTTAGCAAGTTTAAGGTAATAATAGACAACTTGAGATACCATCTTCTAGTAAGTTTAGCTTGGACATTCCAACTCGATGGAATTTTACATACATGATGTTGGATGTAGCGCAGAAGTACCAAAGAGCGTTTAAGGATGGAGGTTGAGGATGGGGACCTCAGGTATGCTTTGCTAGAGTCAAAGGGGGGAAAAGGGGGCTCGGTATACTGAACACGGTTGATTGAGCCAATGTGAGGTATTTTGTTCAATTTTTGAAGTTATTTTATAACATAATTATACGGATATTTAGTTTCAAATATCCTATTGTGGACGTATATTTTGAGGAGCTCTCGGGGCTTTATGAACACTTGTAGTAGAGTTGTACTGACACTATCAGATTGTTAAATGTTATGGCTATGAGGATGAAATCCAATTATAAGAAATATTGAGGGATGTTGAGAAGATAAATAGATTATTATTTGTAGATGCGATCTTGGACCCTCAATATAAGTTGGTAATTTTGGATTAAGGACGTGTTCGATGATGACAAGTCTGATCAGTTTATTAAAGAGCTGAAATGTAATATTGATGACTTATATAGTTATTACAATAGCAATGGTCAGTCTTCAACCGAAGGTGGTAGCTCCTCATGCCCGATCGGATTGACATCTTCCTTAGATGACACGCATGCACTGAGTTCATCTGTTTTGATGTGATGGTATAATCAAATCTGTGCATCAAGGAACATTATGCAGTATAAGTATAAGGTTAAGCGTTATTTTATGGAAAATTTCGATGCACCTAGTGATGTATTTCAATAATTAATTTGGTAGAAGGTTAATTTCACCAAGTTTTCAGACCTTTCCCTAATAGTTCGGGATGTGCTAGCTATTCCTATCACTACGGTTGCTTCTAAGTCAGTGTTTAACACAGGAGATCATGTGTTGGATGCTTATCAGAGTTAATTGTCTCCAACCATTGTGGAGGCTGTTGTGCTGAAAATATATGCAAGTGCACATAATCGTAACAAGTAGTAAAGTATTTTAAAGAAAACGGATGTCGAATCCACAAAGATTAATTATCTTATTGAATACTAAAATTTACTAAATTAATTACTATTTGGAAAACCAAAATTTAAAGAATGGATGATCTAAATTAAACTGAAAAGAGCATTAAAATTAAGATTTTAAATATAATAAGAATAGATCTAGAGCATTTGACTTCACCTAGCGAATCCTACACAATTTATTCTTCCATGTTATAGAATTCCAATTATCCCAAGTTGATAAAAATCTTTTAACTATTCAATATTTTCTCTCGAACAATACTAAAAATATCTTCAATTAATAACTCCATATCTCTATGTGAATTTAATTAATTAAAAATTCATTAAGTTGTTTGGATTTTTCTTAAAAATCATACTAATCGCTGTAAAGTATCTCTTCATTTGCTCAACTAATGGTGCTTAATCCTAAAACTGTAATTACAAATCACCTCTCGATCTCATTGCGATTCAATAGATTGAACAATAATTAGTTAAAAAAATTGCAAGCATTAAGAATAAGGAATAAACACTTAATTATAAAATATTGAAACAAAATAACTTATAATATAAATTGTGTGTTCAATGCTACACTACATTAAAACTCTAGAAAATAAAATTAGCTCATAATGAAATTGAAAAAAAGAAAGAATAAATCTAGTGTTCTTCATTGGAGTCGGTTGATGAAGCATAAGGCTTTCGCCTCTGTCTTCCAGATCCGCCTCCTCGAAAGAAACTTAAAGAATAATCTTATTAGACTCTAAAACCCAGACTCTCTCCCCAATTTCTTGCTAATAATATGTTTATCTATGGTAGAAAGAAACCTTAAGGTTTTTTTTTTTTTTTTTTTCTGTATAACTTTTAGGACTTATTTTGGCAGCCACATACGTGCTTCAGGAGTTCGAATTTTAAAATTCTTATTAGAGACAAAGTTGTAGCCCTTTCCGATAGATTTCCAAAACATCAAGAATCTCATCAATACAAAATGTTAGGAGAAATTTATGGTCAAAATACTAAAGTATGTTTAGGTTGTCCCTAGCACATTTCCAATTTGAATTTCTTGTGGATTCCTTCTGTGAATTTTTTTCTTTTTCTTTTTTTTTTTTAGAATTTTTTATTTTCAAAACCCTCCTTCCATATCTGCAGTACATTCAATCTATAAAGGACGTGTTTCACACCACCAACCGTACAGATAACCTGAAGCAGTAAAGAGACGGCATTGATCGCCTTGGGTAGACTTTGATGCTGAGTCAGTAATAATATAAGGACAAGTGTATATGAAAATGAAGATGGAACCTCTAGCAAGTTATTTATATAAGATTGGGGCGTGATGACGACTAACTCTAATCGCCAGTCACGTGTGCTTATCCTTCATGATCCCTTATTAACTAGAGAAGATACCTCCTGTTTTGTAGAAGTTATCATGCTCAAGATAATTGTATCCAACTGTGAGCCTTACCTTTTGCTCTTTGGAGTTATCTTGTCTCACGGTTTTGATTACAAGCCCCCTATCCGTGGGGCTACTAAACTTAAGCATCGGGCTAGCCTTCTTAGCCTTAGTGATTGGCTTAGTCTTAGCTATGGGCTCGAAGCCCAGGGGGTCTAAATGTCTCATCCGGTTACCCCACTAAGTTTCTTTGTGCTGGCACATGAGAAATTAAACCTTTTTTTTACCCATTGCGTACCTCACTAGTCTGTAGGAATTTATTTGCATTTTTTTTTTTTTTGCCTATAGTCCATGCTAGGTGTCGTGCACGAGCCTTCAACCTTTCTTTTTTGGGGAAGAAGTGGCTTGTGTCAGCTATAACTATTCATGCTAATTTAATGGTTTTTAAAAAGAAATAGTAATCGTTGGCGAAGCCAACCTTTCGAAATCCCAAGAACCCTCATGATTACCTTCTCTGGATTCGCTCACACGCCATTTACTTCCCGTGACCCCTTTCTTCACACTTCTTTGCTCTTTGGCCTCACTCACATTTCTTTGCATTTCTTTGCTCTTTCGTCTTCCTCACATTTCTTTGCACTTCTCTTTGTCTTCCTTGCGTTTCTTCATTCGTTCGTCCTCCTTGCCCTTCTTCGCACTTCTCTTTGTCTTTCTCGCATATCTTCTTCAAGATATCTATAATGGCTGGTCGCAGTTCTTCCAAGATTTTCCCCAAATCAAAGGGCGAATCTTCCCTTACTCGTCACCCCACTTCTTTTGACAAGTACTAGTGACATTTAGGCCCCGTTTGTTTACACAAAACCCCTATCTCATCTCATCTCATCTCAATCATTACAATTTTTTCAAATCCCCATACAAAAATATAATAAACAATTCAACTTTTTCAAATTTCAACATAAAAATAATACTAAAAAATATATTCTATTAATATTTTATTCAACTACTATTCAAAACATCTCATCTCATCTCATCTCATCTGTGTATCCAAGCGGGGCCTTAGTTTTCGAATGGAGGATCTTGTTCAACTAAGGGGAAAAAGCTCAAATTAGTTCCCTCTCCAACGAAAAGAAGTTCTCCCTAAACTAGGGGGCCTAAAATGAAACGCCCTCGTGGTGAGGGCGCAAAGCCTGGTGGTATCTCTGGTTCCCCTACAAAGTTGGTGCAGGGGGTGGATACAGATGCGGCTGTTCCTAGGGAGGTTATGCCGGCGGCGTCCCCTGTTAGGGCCTCCTCGTCAGCGAGCACAGGTCATAACGACCTGGGCACCTTGATGAAGCAGGCTATCGAGGACCTCTTGTTAGCCTATGACTTTGGACTCCCTTTGGGGGTGACTCTGCGAACGCTTCTTTTGAATTCCGGCAGTTCCTGCTGTTGATCCCGCATCTTGTGGCGGGAGTGACTTGAACGATAAATACGTTGTCTTTGCCTTAGGCGTATCTGGGGAAAGGGTGTTTGATGTCCCCGCCCCTGCAATTTGTGGTACCACGATTGAAGCTAAAGGTGGCGGCATTGTTTCTCGTGGGGGGGCAAGATTCTTCTTTGCACTCCCTCCCTACTACCATTTCAGGCAGTGAGACTCCGCCTACAGATCAAGATAGGGTGCCCATCCCTTCACCAACTTTGTCGTCATTTGGTGGGGATGGGGACACCACCCCTCGTGAAGGCGGTATCTTGCTGGGAAATCGAGGTGCTCTCGGTTGTAGTGCCTTTGAAGAGTAGGTAGGAGTAGAGGTAGGCGCCCAGTGAGAAGATCAGGCGGGAGAGCAAGTTGGCACCCACCAAAAGAGCCAGTGAGGGAGCAAGTTGGTGCCCGTGTTGAAGGTGGTCTATCTACACCCAATCCTGAGGTTATCGTGGCCCTAAACCTTAGTTTGGGGCTGCCAACATGGGCTGAATCTAATGTGATGGGTGATGCCAGTTGAGTGGAGTAGCATGATGGCGACAAACTCTAATCACTAGTCCCGTGTGCTTATCCTTCATGATTCCTAATTAACTTTAGAAGATATCTCCTATTTTGTAGGAGTTATCTTGCTCAAGATAATTGTATCCAACTGTGGGCCTTATCCCTAGCTCTTTGGAGTTATCTTGTCTCACGGTTGTGGTTACAAGCCCCCCTGCCCGTGGGGCTCCTAACCTTAAGCATCGGGCTAGCCTTCTTAGCCTTAGTGATGGGTTTAGTCTTAGAGATGAGCTCAAAATCCAAAGATCCAAGTGTCCCCTCCACAATCCATTCAAAATTGATTCTCTTTTCAAATAATTAAAAAAAAAAAAAAAAGATATTCTCTATATCTGTTGCTAAAAATTCATAATTCTTGACTTCCCAACTTCCATCTGGATTTATAGCATCAAAACGACATAGTTTTGGAGTTAGCCCTTCATAAAAGTTTTAGATCTCTTTCTTAGCTTTCCAACGCACCTAAGCTTGCTTTATTCTGACTTCTAGAACTCCAGATACAGGCTAAAAATCAAAATAGGGTCTAGACTGCAATAAACTTCTAGATAAATTCAGACTTTTCTGTTTCTTCTAAGTTTCAAACTTCAAAACGGCACAACTGGGTTTTGGACTCTTCATAATTTAGGCCTACCTCTTAGCTATCCAACAAGACAAATGACACTGGAAAAAGAAATGTGTAGCTCCATTTAGAACTCAAAAACCAAACAATATTTTGTTTTGACTAAATCAACCAAATTTCAACCTAATTCACTAATTAAACACCTACAAAATACTAAGAATTCTCAAGAATTAAATAAATATAAAAAACACCTAAAATTCTAGTCAAATGAGCTAAGAATCATGCAAAGCACTTGAATCTTGAACAATTAAGCATAAGAAAATGTGTGAATTACATCCCACATTAGAGGCCCTCGTTTGCACACAAAACTAGCTAAGTTCAACGCCCATTGGACTAGGTCACTAGATACCATTAATACCGAGAGTTATAGGCTTGAATCGGGTAACTTTATACTTTTAAATAATTATTTTATATTTTTAATGTTTTAATTATTTAACTTATAATTTTTATGATTTTGTAGATCTAGATGTGAATCTTAGAATAGTTGTGGATGATTGAGACAGATGCACCGTGGAATGGGGAACCCCATTTATTGGTAAGAAATAAAATACCATTAGCAAACAAGCCTTGTTTGTTTTTTTTAGTTCAAAATAATGTTTTAGTTCTAACTTTTTTTTTTTAATTTCCAAAACAATGTAGGATACTTGGGATTGGAGGTTGATGGTGTTGAAAAATTGAAAATTATTATCAATTTGTAATTTTTTTTTATTTTTTTGTTATTTTGATGCATTATTACATTGTAAATTGATTAAGGACTTTGGTGAAGTTGGTTAGGGTTGGTTGTGATTGTGGTAGCCGAGTGGCTGTTTGGTGCTGACTGTTATTGTCATTGTGGTGGTTGACATGTTGTGAACTTATGATTGTGGAGATTATTGTTTGGTTATGATTGTGCTGGCTATTTGGGAATTCTTTTGCATTTTTTATTTACGTTATGTTTGTGATTATGTATTTATTTTTCTTTGATTTTGTAATATATGTAATTTAGTCATTGTATTTAAGTTTTTTTAATTACTTTTTACAATTTTTATTGGAAATGGGAAGCTCACTAAGGTGTTGGTGATTTTGTTTTTTGTTTTTTGTTTTTTGAATTTTGAAATAGGCTTTTCAAAAATGAGAAGCTCAAATATCATATTAGGTCTAGGGCCTTCGAAAGTGGGACTTGGCATAATCACACTCCAAAAGGAACTCTAAACTCCGATCAGAATCGGAGTTGGAGGTTAGAGGTAGGCTTTTCGACTCCATCAGAATTGGAGGCCACCCCAAACCGAGCTACACTACAAGTTGCCAATGTAATGTTGGAATTTAATCAAGAAAATGTTTATTTTATAAGTATGTTATTAATAAATTAAACCTAATATTAAACGAGGAGGTGGATTTTACTATGAGAAAATTAGTTTTTTATATAAATGACGTTATTCTTTAATAAACTATATATTTAAGTTTTTGTTTGAATTTAATTCTCAAGTGAGAAAACTTAACACATAAAATCGATCCTATTATATTTATATTTAACACGTCAATTTATTTTCGTGGATTTGTTTCTACTAAAACATTTCTTTTCCGCGAATTTTGTACTTGGCAGAGGACACCTTTGCCGTGTGGGGAACGTTTATTGGTGGTTGCGTGCAAGCCGATCTAGTGGCACGCATTACAATAATGAGCTGACGAAGTTAAACATACCAAACGTCGCCGTATGCATAAAATCTATAACCGATTTCATTTCAGAAATCTCCCAGAGAGGCACGGTTGTAAGAAAGAAGAAACGATGTCGTTAGGTGGACTCAAATAGCCAATAGTTTTTTTTCAGAAATAATTGAGTTTGAAAATTTCGTCGGGCTTGCTCTTCTTTCTCGGGCTCTCTGTGCAACATCCATGGAATCGAAAGCTTCAACAACAATAGCTAAGACCTCTCTTCAGAGCCCGAAACCCAAAGAAAGAGACCTCTTGCACCACCTCGAAACCTACCTCGCCAAGCGAGATGGCGTGGACAAGCTTCTCAAGATTTCCAGGTACGCCACCAAGATTATCCTCGCCTCCTCGGTACTCCCCGAAACCCTTACCCTAACCGGCAGACTGAAGAGCTTCGAGACCAGCGTGGGGCTCAGTCGGAAGGCTTTCCGGCTCGGCAAGTTCGTACAGGACCTGAACGCTCTGAGGAACTCCCATTTCGATTCGAAACAAGAACTCGTCCTCTCCATAATCGCCAATGGGGGCGAGGGCCTGTACTACTTTGTCGAGCAGTTTATTTGGCTTTCCAAATCGGGTCTGATCGATAGCAAATACTCGCGTAATTTGCAGAAAATCAGTGCCTGGGCCGAGTTTATCGGCTATATGGGGAGTCTCTCGTTGAAATTTATGGATTTAAAGCGGATTAAGGAAGATGAGACGTGTTTGGAATCGACTATTGAGATTGCGGTTACGAGGGGAAATGGGTGTCTCGAAGAGGAGCAGAGGTTGAGGAAATTGAGAGAGAAGAAGCTGATGAAGAAGCTCTCTATTGTTCAAGATTTCGCTGATGGACTAATGGCGTTGGCAGATATTCGTGACGGGAAGGGGCGGCTTTCGGCGCCGCTTTTTGTTTCTTGTGCGGGGCTGTTATCGGCGCTGATTAGCACTCATAAGAACTGGGTGTCTTGCTGAGTTTGGTGGCCTTTTTCGCAAGGTATGATCGCTGCGTACTTTGTGGGTTTTTCTTATAACGTTTTAGTTGATTTATAAACTTCAGGATTGGTAATCCGCAGATTGGGTGAGACAGAATAGATAACTCTGTAGGAGAGACAAATGTGAGCACCATGAAGGTTACCCGGTTCTCTTGTTTTCACAGTTCTTCCATGAATAAAACTATTCAGGGATAGTTGATCAATATGATTCGATTTATTTTAGATCGGCGTATTTTAAAATTATCCGATCAGACTGATTAGAAATGCCCAAAATTTTAGATAAGTTTTTATATCTCTTTTATTATAGCTTACAAATTTGAATTTGGATTCATCAGTTAGAATGGAGTTAGCATGGCGTTGATTAGATGGAAGAAGGAAATGAGTTTAAAAGCAAAAACTATCCATTGTTTCCCTTGCTTCGATGATGAAGGCAAATTTGACGTTGTTTAGAGAAACGTATGCTGTTAGGAATATAGGATGTTTGGTTATCCCCATCTTTTTTCCAGGCGCAAACATGTAAAACACACTTTAAATGGGCTTCTTTTCTTTTCATTTTGAATCATTTGTTCCAAATGAAGCCTTTATATCTTTACTTGATTATGGGAAAAAGTAGTAGTAATTCACCTCTGTAGAAAGAGTATGGATTGAAACAATTAGGAAAGGTACATACAACTATGGCAGTTGCTGTCGGAGGTTTCTGCAGTCCTCAAAGTAGGTTCTTGACCTTGGGGTAATTTGGATTGAGGTTTTTTAGTCTAGTTAGTTGTGATATGAATTGTGAAGAAATTCTTCTATTGCTGAATACCATTCTTAAACTTGAGGTTCTCCAAGTGGATCCTTGTCATATGAGTTGATTTTTCATTAACTTTCTATGGTAGAATTTAGTTCTCTATTCATCTGTAGACTAAGAGCTAAAGTTGGTAGATATGGATCTATGGCACTCGACCTCATGAGTCATAATAATGATCTGCCTTGTTTGGATCTTGAGATGAGATAAAAAATTTGTGAATAGTAGTGACATAGTTTGTGAATAGTAATGAAATGGTTTGAGTTAGGGTATTTGATAGGATTTTGGGAAATGAGTACTAAAAAATTAAATAAAAATATTATAAAGTTAAAATATTGTTAGAATATAATTTTTGTTTTGGAATTTAAAAAAGTTGAATTGTTTTTTGTGTTTTATTTGGAATTTTGGAAAAATTGTAATAATTAGATAATGATGAGATGAAAAAGTTAAAAATTGGAAATTGAAAAGTGTTTGCTTTTGAGTGATGTTTGAATATTGATATGACATGAGAAATCTCATCCCAATATCCAAACGCAACCGGACCAAGAGCTACGTGTTTAAGATTTCTTCTGTCCAATGCTGCTTCTAATTACTAAACTATAAAGAATTTGTTTAACCTTCCAAATTTCGGTTTTTAATGTGGTCATGGAATTCTGTCTTTGAAGTTTGAACCTTTTGTACTTGTTCGTTTCCTTCTAGTTGTTAGGGAGGTGGTGCCTTATATTTAGATTATCATATTTACCGATCAAAACAAAAAAATTTAGATTATCATATTTGGGAGCTGATATCTAGTTTCAACTCACATTCCACGAGGTTTCTGTGATGGGCATATTTTGCACTGAAACTCATGTCTTTGCCCCTGCTCACATATTTCACTGTCTAACAATAGATTGAGTTGGTTTTACCCAAACATTCAGTGAAGCTAGGATCATAATTCAGCCGGACTGAGTAACAATTAAGAGGGGTGGCCTCCTATATTTGTGCAGGTTTCTGGAGATTCTGTCTTGGTGATTCCAAACCTCTTTCCTCACATTATGTTGAGATTCGAGTGCACCCATTAAAATCTCTGAGGCATTGGAATGATGGTATATGATTTTGGATATCATTTTTCATTACCAAGGACAATTTGTGATGCATTTGCATCAAAGCACACCAAGTACCCCTGAGGATTGCAGAATTTAGACTTACATCTTCATCTTGAGAATTTCAGAACTCCATTAGCATAACTCAACTTAAAAAAGCCTAGCCTATCAGCAGCTCAGCCTAGTGTAGAATGTTCTCATTTCTCAAAACATTGGCTTTCCATTCCAATAGGTTGGTCTCTTCCATCAATAACTGCTCATTGTGAGGACATTCTACAGGAACCTCTCTTTCTGCTTGAGTCCAAGAAACAAACATTAAAAAAAAAAAGGATGTCTCTTTGAACTTTGAAGTCATTCTCTGGGGATCAGAATTAAGGAGAGCAGGGAAATGGACAATGAAGTATGTTTGGTTTCAAAAGATTTTCAAGGATTTTTTCGCTTTCAATCCAAACATCTTTTAAATTAGTTATAAAAATTAAAAATTAAAAAATTAAAAAAAAAAAACTGTTTTTTAAGTGTACAACAATTTTTCATCTCTAAAAAAGATCATCTAATTTTATGCCTAAACTTTTGAGAAAAAATTAACAAAACCAAAAAGATTTCACGAAAAAATATCTCACAAAAATATTTATCCAAAGGATTGTTTTTAATTCCATCTATTTATATTTATAAACTTACAAAACATTTATAAAAAAAAAAAAAATTGCCTAGATAATTTTTTATTTTATCAAATCCGCTTCTAGGGGTTAGGAGTGCTACCCGTATGGTGCAGGACGGGGGCACCTCCTCTCCGCCTCCTGCCCCGCCCTCCTCTCAATTCATTGTTTAAAAATTTTTTTAGTCTAAAAATATTTTTTAGACTCAAATTATAATATAATTTAATATATAAATTGAAATTTATACATTTAAAAAAAATATAAACTCGTTAGAGTTATATTTTAAACCTCACATTGCTTAACTATCACTATTGTATTGCCTTGGCCTTCTATGTAATAGTTGGCCTATGAGACCAAGGTAATCCATTATCTTGAAGTTAAATTCAAGTTTTTAACAAATTGTATATATCTATATATAATATATTTATATAAATATTAAAAATTATAATTTTTTTTATTAAAAATTGGAGGAGTGTGGAGTGGGAGCGGGAGCGAGGTCTCGTTGGGGTCAATCTGCCGCACACCCCATGCGGAGTCCGCATGGGCAGGCTGGGTGGGGGCGGGGTTGCAGGACCGCTTCCATAAACTCAATATGATACACAATTTCAAATTCTTGCTATTTAGGGCCTAGGCCCTCCAAATGGGCTTTTTCAAACGGGCTGTTTGTTTTGAAAGAGTGCATAAATCAAAAAGTGAATATAATGTTAAGAAAAATGTTAGTTTGACACTTTATTTTGATATTTTATATATTTTAATTATTTTTTATTTAATAGTTAAGGAAGTGACTATTAGTATATAATAATTTTTTAAAAAAAATATTTTAAAATGATAAAAAAAATTGAAAAAAAAAATGAAAAGATGACTTTTGCCTATCGGTAACTTGTAGCGGGCTATTCTGAACGGCAGAGTAGTACTGCTCTAATGATAAATTGACGCAAATGATTAACAAGGTTTTAGATAGCAGAAAATCCAAGAATTAGAAGACCATTCATGGAGAAGCTACTTTTATTAGGCCGAGTAATATTAGATACATTCTTAAAATATATAAGTTTCATGCACTTTTTTGAAAAAATATGGAGTCCATAATTAAAAAAATAATCTTTTTACTTGGGTTCCAAATTTATTTATTCTTTTAAAGAGAGTGCATCAAACTTGCACATCTTAAAATTGTAAATATCATTCACTACCATAGCAATGAATAAATAAGTTATAGCTTATCGTATTATCAAAAGTCGGATTATTAAATAGATAAATAATAAGTAATACGGCACAATTGAAATGGTTAGATATTCAGAAAGAAGGCAAATTACAGCGAGAGTGATTTTTGAGTATAATAAAATGAATTTATTCTTAAATGATTTAATAGTTTTATTGCCAAAAAAGAAATGTTATTTTATTATTATTTTAACTATTTATTGCTTTTTTACCCTGGTATCAACTAATTAGAAAAAAATAAAAGATAAAAAATAAATTTTCAATTATTTAATATTACACATGGGTTTGAATGATTAAAAAATTGGTGAGCCATTACATAGGATTGATCTGGGAAACTTTGGGCATGTGGCTGCCTCTGATAGTGACTGTAATGAAGGTTGGTGAAACAAAAGGTTACCCAGCCACCTTCTTTTATGCCCTGATATTCTTTTCTAATTCTAATTTACCAGTTTTTTATTTTTTAGTAATTGGTATTTTTATTTTATTTTTTTTAACACATAAGACACATTTATAACTAATCATAAAAAATTACTATAGAAACTAAATATGATTAATATTTCAATTTATTAAATTATAAATAATTTGAAAATTGATCTCTTTATAATTATTTTATAACTCTATATGAAATTAATAATAATTTTATAAAATTAAAATTTATTTTTAATAAAATTACATATTATATTGATTGATCGAGTTGTGATTTTATTATTATTTAAGTTAAAAATAGCCATTAATTATTTTTTGAAAAAAATTAAAGTTAGGGAATATTTTTGTTGAAGATGCTGACAAGTGGATCTTTGGTCCCAACATTCGCAGTTTCCCGTCTTCGCGTTCTGTTCTTCTTTCCTTAGCTTCTCGCTATCAGAGCTCAGCTCGAATCTATTATCTAATCCAACGGTCAAACCCCAATCATCCGACATCCCTCATCTCCACTCCTAACCTATAAAATTCCAGCTTTAATGGCGGATTCGGTTTAAGCTTCTTTTCTTCTTCCCCACACCTAGATGCTTCTCCCAGATCTCCATAAACTCCTCTCCGCTACATTCTCCTCCCACCGCCAAAACCTCCCTGTAATGCCAATGGCTTTCCGCTGATTTAGGTTTTCGCAATCATGGAGACGGAACTCAAAGACCTCGATCCGACTCAAGGGCAAGGCCTGCCCAAGCCCCAACCATCCGAATCCATCCACGACGATGGCTCCACCAAAGACGACCGCCCGCTACTCAAGCCCGAGTCTTTGTCTGAGTCCTCTTCCTCCTCCACCCTCCTTATGTCTCAAGAGAACCTCGACAAGAAGTTCGCCGCCTTCGCTCGACATGACGTGTACGGCCCCTTGGGATGCGGCGAGCTGCCATTGGAGGAGAAGATCCTGCTCGCCATCGCCTCTGTGATCCTGGTGCCGATACGCGTGGTGCTGGCGACGAGCCTGTTGCTATTTTATTACCTGATATGCCGGATTTGCACACTTTTCTCGGCGCCGAATCGGGATGACAGTGAGCAGGAGGACTATGCGCACATGGGCGGGTGGAAAAGGAATGTCATCGTCCAGTGTGGAAAGTTCCTATCGAGGGTCATGCTGTTAATTTTCGGTTTTTATTGGATCAAGGAGACATTCCAGATTTCTGATAGTGACTTGAAGTCATCTGCCGCTCAGGTACCCAATCCCACTCTCTTTCTGTAGTTGTGTGTTTCCATGTCGAAATAGCTTTTTGAATGCTACTGTGTAAAGTTAAACGGAAGATGTATACATCGAGGCTTGAGCACATCGATAAGAAACTAATGGCTGAAATACATTTTTCGTATCGATCAAATTTTACAGTGGCAATGACAGTCCCTCCATACATATTTAGTCTGTTCAATTTGCTTAATGCCACCTTATGTATTCAGGGATGAAAATCAAAAGCAGGTCAAATTTCATGGACCAAAATGTTTTTAGCCTATAAGAATAAAGTGGATTCATTTCCTGTTCGCGTATGATCCACTTTAGGATGTAACAAGACGAAAATGACTAGATTAGTTATATCAATCACTGTTCTGTTGTATACCCTATGTAAATCAACTTTACTCTTAAAAGTACTGCTTTCTATACGCTATGTAAATCCACATAACCTTTAATTGTAGAGTTATTCTGAAAATGAGTAGCACGGTGGTTTGGATTTAGAGATGAGTTGAGATGGTTTGTGAATAGTAGAATAAAATATTGTTAGATTATTATTTTTTAATATTATTATTTTTTTGAGATTTGAAAAAGTTAAATTGTTTATTATATTTTGTGTGACAATTTGGAAAAGTTGTAATGATGAGATGAGATGCGTTTTGAATTCAAACGAGTTTAAATCACTTTGGTTCTCCATTCGTAAATGTTCTTTCTTGTTTGTTGTTTGGGTCCTGCTGGATTTGTGTACGAGATTTCTTTCGTCTTACTCCTTTTCAAATTTTCTTGCTATGTTTTTTCTAATGGGCAGAATGAAGGAGAAGATGAGTCTGAAGAGCCTAAAAGACCTGGCGTGATTATATCTAACCACGTATCCTACATAGACATATTGTACCACATGTCTTCTTTCTTCCCAAGCTTCGTTGCTAAGGTTTGTTCATTTGGCTGGCTGCATAAAAAAGAAATTACTTATGCTCTACTTTTGTTAAATTTGATGGATATATTTTCTTTGCTTTTAGTGTTCTCACTGATGCATTTCTGTTCTGAATCTTTCGATTGTAATCCTGGATTTCATTGCTGAAGCGATCAGTGGGCAAACTTCCTCTAGTTGGTCTCATCAGGTTAGTTCATTTCTCGTGAGCTTCCTCAAGTCTTCTGGTTTCTTGTGTGATTCCATAATTGAACGATTGAATAGTCGAGTATATTATTTCAAATAATGAGACTACTAATATAAAAGGTATAATATGCTAAATGATGTTAAACTGGATGGTAATCCTATGACGTTTTGACTAATCATTGCTTAATCGAATTTTGTTTTGCTTTTATTATGTGGTGTTCCTTCTGCCTAATGAATTCTAAGCTTGTTCAGCTTTAGTCTATGATTTTGGGAGGAGAAAGATGTTATTTTAAGGAGAATGTGCTTAAGATATGTTTGACTGGATTTCTGAACAGACCCTTAAAGATCTTGGTGCCATGTTGGAATGTTCTTGTATGTCAGTCGGGCAGTAACATCAAACATGATAATTGCACATTGCCATGAGTGCTGCGAAAAGAACATACTTTGTAAACATAGCCTAAAGAGGCTGAACATTGGACTACAGGGAAATTATCAAACACAGAAATAAATAAATAAAAAAAAGGGGAAAAAAACGAGAGATCACCTTTAATCAGGTAAGGAGAAAAAATTCAGGGAAGGAGTCCTGACAGGACATGGTAGGATAACAATAGTACAGATTATCCATGGAGGGAGTCTTACATGTGTGTGTGCACGGTAAACACCATCTATTTAAAAGCTGCACATAAACTATCACACACTCTATTTACAGAATAGTCACCACCAGACCAAGAGGAGAGAACTACAGCTGAAAAATTTTAGCAATTATCAGAAGTTCAGATTAATATTATAAGTTAAAGTGTTGGAATTAGTTTTTTTTTTTTTTAAATTATTACTTATCAAAAAAGTTATTAATTTTTTTATTAATTTAATCAGAAAAACACTTTTTGATTAACATAATCAGAGAAAACACTACCAACTTGCAGGCCTTTCTTTTGTTAAATATGTTATGTCTTACCTTGAATGGGTACGAAATGCTTTACAATTCGTTCGGCATGTTTTTGGCAGCAAGTGCCTCGGTTGCGTTTATGTTCAGCGGGAGTCAAAGTCATCTGACTTCAAGGGTGTTTCAGGTACAACAACATGGATAGCTATATTCTTTACTTTTGTTCTACGTATTGGAGGATAAGCACATTACTCAAAATGCCTCCCTTGCCTTTTTCTTTTTTTGTCTTTTCTAGTTTTTATCTTAATTTTCAGTCTGAATGCCATGGTATATTTGCATCAATATGAATCAAGCTGGAAATTTAGTTTACCATGTGTTGATTTTATCTATATTTTGGTTATATTATAATAATATTTCCACAATGCATAGATATTAGCTCGTAGAAGTTAGTGAAGATGTGCAACGAACTTTTAAAAGATATGTTCTGCATTAGTTCTAATTTCATGGACAGAAGAACATGCCAATACCTCAAATTATGAAATTTGTGAAGTAATGGGAATGAATTAAATAATTTATCATATCTAACAGCTTGCCTTAACTGACTTCAATATTCTAACTTATGCTAGTCAAGATGCCACCTCACAAGATTCCTCCTATGCAAGGCTAACACGGCGAAGTTTCCATTCATTAAACTTACAATACTCTGCAAAGTGAGGGTCTCTTGAAGACACAGGTTTGGGTAAGGGGATGTGAAGGGTGAGAGGAAAAATTGAAAAAGGGAAGGTGTAGAAATCCCTCACTCTGTTGCTGCTACACTTTCATCAGCAGCCTCCCACCTGTGATAGTGTTGGTTAAGGAAGGTCAATCCAATGATCTAACTTTGCAACCTTCCTACATTTTGTTTTTCTTTTTTCTTTTTCTTTTTCTTTTTCTTTGTGGGGGTGCACCGGGCCCGTGCAATTGTGCAACACATGGGCAGATGCTCGAATGCCCCAGCAGCAAGCTACTGTGGCAGGCCTTCCCCCTTTAAAAAATTAATTTAATATCATGTGGCCCATTGGACCACATATCAG